>JAQQZS010000038.1:10920588-10940958 GCA_030068045.1 Platyallabes tihoni
AACACTAACTTCCTGATTGATCACATGGTAACTGCTACAATACGTAATTATCAAGATGTCCATTAGGGGGAGACAACTATTAACAAACGATTAACTCTTAATTATTATTTAACAATAACTTACAGAACACACCTTCTCAAATAACCTACATTTGTGCATGGTGACTATAGTTTTGGCGTCATTCATTAGACCAGTGGCTCTCAAACCAGTCCTGAGTTTGTTCATTGGTTCATTGTAGGTTTTCATTAATACATCATTATGCTCTGGTTTTAGGTGTGATCATCAAGAGGAAGAGCGGAGAAATCCCTTGTCCTCTGGCTGTGGAAGCTTTCGCTGCACATCTCAGCTACATCTGCAAATACGATGACAAGTACAGCAAGTGAGTTTACTGTGTTAGTTACTGCTCTATACATGGTGACCCCCTCAAAACATGAAAACATGTCCTAGACAACCCTATCAAACAGTAATATTCTTTCTTTAAAGTCTGTTTACTGTACTGTATGTTGCAGCACACTGTACGTGTCCTTATGCAAGTGGATGCTATGGAAACCGATAGACATTTGTAATTGTAAAACTGGAATTTACATTACATACACAGTTTCCTGGTTGATATTTCCAAACTGTCCATAGTGTATGACTGAGCGTGTGTGTGTGTGTTTCCTGTGATAAGTTGGCACTCTATCCAGGGTGTTGCTCAATTTATACCCTGGGATAGTCTCCAGACCTCCATGAACGTACACAGGATAAGTGGTATACATAATGCATGTATTTATAGCTCTTTCAGAAATACAGTATGCACTGTAGCAGCCGTGGAAGCTCCAAAATCTTATTACCAGTGTTGTGAATGATTTATGCAGGTACTTCATTTTTCACAAACCCAACAAGACGTGGCAGCAGGTCTTCTGGCTCACCATCAGCATCGCCATCAACAACGCCTACATCCTCTACAAGATGTCCGACGCGTATCAAGTTAAACGTTACAGCCGTGCCCAATTCGGCGAGAGGCTCGTCAAGGAGTTACTGGACTTGGATGACTGCTCACCTACAGAGTGAAGTGACCGCATGCTGTCTAACACGCACATCTACACTCCCACCCACACACCCACAGACCAACACACAGCCAATCAGGCATAGACAATGACAGCCACCGACCTGAGGCTGTTAGACTTTTCCACACCTTGTGTCTGTGACAAATCAAAGCCGTGCCAAGTGTATTTAAAATCATCAGTCCTCACAGTCTCTCTATGATACACCTACATTCTACTCTACACCACAGGACCCTGTATATACAGTAAGCCACCGGACTGTCTGTGTCCTCCTGCTGCATGATGAATGTGAGCGTACAACCCTGTAAGTGTGTAATGTTTTTTATGACATAGTGTTTGTGCAGTCTGAAAACCGTTTTGTGGATTTGCTCCTGTCCGTCGAACGAACAACACGCATCATTGATTTACAAAAACAAACAAAAAAAAAACAAGGAAATCAAAATACACACAGCGATGAAGATTCAAGAAGAAAATGAAAAAAAAAAAACATCATTTCAAAAAGTCATGTCCATTCATTGAAACGGAAGCTTGAAAGTCTTCCAAATTTTCTCGACTTTTTTTTTTTTGTAATGTAGCTTTATTTTAGTATACCTGTTACAGTTGAATGCAAAAGTTTGTATACCCTTAGGACAAAATGACTTACAGCAGCAGGATATTTTGTGTGTAACAGTGTGTGTGTGGTTCGTTAGCGTGGAAAACCTCTAAAAATACATACTTACATATTAGTACTGTATGAAAATAATCTAAAAAAAGATTTTTATTTTTTTTTATTTACCCTACTAAATAACTTGTACTGTCATTCCATGTCGTTTTTAACTTTATAAACTAAACTTTTTTTCGGCTGCTCCCATCAAGGGGTCGCCACAGTGGACCATCTGATCCACACACAACTTGCTAGAGGTTTTTAGGCCAGATACCTTTCCTGAAACAACCCTCTCTTTTTTTCTTATTTAATTCTTTTTTGGGGGATTTTCCCTAGATTTTCTCCATAATTTAGTCGTGTCCAATTCCTCCCCGTCACTAGGGGGCTCCCACGTTAAGGCTACCACTACCACTCAGTCGGGAGGGCAGAAAACTATCACGTGTTTCCTCCGAACTACATGACGACAGCCGACCACATCTTTTCGAACTGCTTACTCACGCACCGTTGGGGGCGGCGTAACACACTCGGAGGACAGTGCTATCCACTCCTTCACAGACATCCCTGATTGGCTGTAGAGCCGTGATTAATGTGGGAGCACTAAGTACCTCTCATCCCTCCCCTCTGAGAGAGCTTGGCCAATCAACTCTCTCTAGACCTCCGGCTGCAAGAGGTTACATCATCCGCGATCTCCGGATGATAGGGCGAGCATTTTACCACTCCGCCACTCGGAGACCTTCCCTTTTATTTCTCTAACCTGGCATGGGATTGTATGCAGTGGTTGGGTAGCATGGGGTATGGCAACCCACCAACAGCAGGACTCTGACCTAGATCCTCAGACCAACAACCTAGACACCTTAGCAGCCTGAACCACTTTTTTTTTTTTTTTTTTTACGTTATACGATTACGTTATAATCTTTTTCGCATGCACTGAAATTAGCCCTGAATTTTAATATTTAAACCACACATTTCCCCTGACACATCTCTGTTCTGGCTCTGTTGGAATAATTGGTCAGGCTGTACCCATCCTGTCGACATCTCCCTTAAAATTCTGTCAGGCACCAGGCACAGGTTTTATTAAAATCAAGTCACATCAAAACTTATTTTTGAATGGAATCATATTTTCTGTTCATGTGTAAAGGTGCCAGAAGTTAGTTATGCCAACGCATTTACCTTTTTAATTTTGGGGGTGTGTGTCTTTCCACTGATATACACATATACTGCTAAGATTTTCTTTCTCATGCTCGCATCCTTTATAATATTTTTACTATATACCCAGAAACCTGTTGGGTCAAAAAACCTTTGCATTTAACTGTAAACATTTTTTATTTCAGTGAAAGTGATTTACCTGATTTAAAATACAGCCACATGTGAGTGAATTATTAAACCAACATGCACTTTCCCGTTTGATTTTTTGCACATTGTATTCCAAGGGAAATGAATAAAACAAACCAATATAACATGACGACTCCAAATAAATGTGTAACCAGATTTGCCGCATCCTGCCAAGAGGAATATGAGTTTATCTGGAGATTCCAAGGCTGGAAGATGTGATTGTGTGCTCTTTTCTTCATTATTATTATCCAAATTATTATCCATTATTATTCATGTTATGAGAAATTTCAACGCAGGAGCAAATGAGGGTAAATGAGACAGATTGTACAGTAAATAGATTTTTTTTTATCGTGTTACGGTTGATGTAAACATGTTGGTAGGCTGAGGAAAGTTATCACAGGACTGAATTCTGCCTATCTTCTGATTGTCTTGTGAGAACGAGCGAAGACGACAGGACTGGTTACAAAATGGCAACGAGATGCTTATTTAATTTGAAATGATCCACTTTAGATTGTCCAAGCTGCTCTGTCGGTCATTTCAATCACCAGTGTAATGCTCTGACTGGTATGTGGCTGGATCTTTCTCTGAAAACTGTATCAGGACATGCATCAAGAAACATAATGAATGATGTTTTTATAGTGAAGATTCTGAAGATAATAATCTGAAGATTTTCAGTAACACTTTACTGTAAGGCTATTTACATCATAGGATCGAAACAAATCAGGAACCCATGATAAGCAGATTTCACATCCAGACTTTATTGTTGTTGTAATTATAGTTGCTAGATAGAGAAGAATTTGTTTTGTAAAAGTTTTATTTGGTACACATGTAAACTTCCATGTTGTGTGATTCACCTTGAATGTTCTGACTCTAGTGTGGACGTTTGAATCCGGAAGGCGGATTATGTACCATGCGTGAACGACAGACTCTGAATGAGATTCAGAATCAGAAACATGCAAGTGTTGAAACTGATGCTCGCCAGATTATCGAATAATATTTCCCATAAGATTAATGGACAGAACACTTCAGCTAATAGCCAAAGAGTTTACTTATCACAATCAAATATTCATTCGTTTTATAGTCTGTGTTAATCAGAGGTGGCCATTAATGGAGTACTGAAGTATTTTTTTGTATGTGATACTTTTTACTTCTACTCGCTACGTGATTACTTTTACTCTTAGTTTAAATTGTGACTTGTTTCTTTTTTACGATCGCACAAAAGTGCATCAATGTTCTAATCGAAAACATAAGTGTACAGTATACGCTTTCACTCGCACATATTACGACTGATCTAGACCCCATGTAGGAAAGGACGGAAACGGGTCTCTGTGCATGGAGGTTGTAGGTTTGATGTACATGTGCTTGGTGGGTTTCCTCTAGGTACTGCGGTTTCCTCCCATAGTCTAAAGACATGCACAATAGGCTAATTGATGTTTCCAAATTGCCCATAGTGTGTGTGTGTGTTTATATCCTGTACTGGTTTGGTACAGTGTACCCGCCTCATGCCTTAAGTCCCCTGGGATAGGCTTCGACTCCCCCGCGACCCTGTATACAGGATAAAGCACCAAAGTGATTAAGGACAACGGATCCCATCCACTTGGATGCAAATTCTTTTTTTTTTTTTTTTTTTTATCTTTGTCAAACCTTTTTTTCCATGTTTTGATGCACCCTTTATCCTTATTGTATTCAGTATGCATGCAGTATGTCTGTTTAATTGCATAGACTACTTACAGTACATTATACAGGTAGCAATGGGAGCAACTAGTTAAGCTACCATATTAATGAAAAGAGGCTAACAATGCTACCCGCTATTCAATTAATGTCAAATCTTGTTGCTATTCATTTCTACTTCGACTTGCACATTGATTTTATTAACAGCTTCAACTTTGAGTTTAAAATACTTTAAAATATTGTTTATCATATGAATAGATATCCTGAGAAAAAGTTTCTTTGTGGAGTACTTGTACTTTCGTACTTAAAGTACATTTTAGAGCATGTACTCATACTTCAACTTAAGTGAACATTTGAAGTGATAGTTTAAAATAGTTTTTTGCTGAATACTTTTACTTGAGTATTGAGTTTCTGTACTTCTGCCACCTCTGATATTAATATGTTCTCTAACTAGCTTGCCATACATTATTAAAATATTTAAGTTATAAAAACCACTGGACCATCTGATCAATTTTTAGGTATATATGCCAAGAAATAATATTTATACTCAACTCATAGCCCTCAACCAAAGTGTTACTGAAAATTCACTATTGAAAAAAAAAAAAAATATATATATATATATATATATATATATATATATATACACAGTATATATAATAACAAAAGCAATATTGCAAATTCTGCTTTGTTCACTTGTAGTTTTGCTTCTAGTTTCTTCCATATCACTGTGCGATGGCTTATACAGTACGACACTGACTCCCTGACTGTGTGTCAGATAAATGCCAAAGGATTGCAGCTGCACTTAGATTGTTGGATGGCAAATGGAAACAAATTTGTCTAAATACAAGAGAGCAGCTCTATAATACTTTATTGCTCTTAAAGATATGGACTCCAAACACACTGAAACCATGTCAAATCCCTTTTCATCTGTTTTCCACTTACGTTTAGCCTGGACCTGTTAACCACATCACTGCTTTAATGCCATTATCGCTTCTGTCCCACATTTTCAGTAGCGAGGGAAAGAATCAGCTTGTTGAAAAGAGGCAGTTAAATGGGTGACATGATTTCTACTTTGTACAGAAGGTCAGTCTGTACAAAGTAGGATGATATATATGGTGTAAATGAAACATTTTATACCTGTATTTTCTTTTTGAAGGCAAAATTTATAATCTTTTTTTAATGTTCTTTTTAAGTATAATATTAATGCGATCAGTAGGAGGTGTGCACAGGACCTTTTATTATTATTAATATTTATAGTTAATATTTATAGTTTCCCAGTTATGCCCAAGGAATTTTGACCCATCGTGCCCAATTCCAAAATAATTTTGACCTATCCCAAATACTACTCATTCCTGAAGGAATTTTGGCCAATTTCATGCCTGAAAGAATTCTGACTTACCCATCTCGACCTTAAAGCAATTATTTTTATTCTTCCCACTACCAAAGAAATTCTGACCAATCATTTCAGCTCCCAAAAGAATTACTGCTGACTCCCCAAATGAACTGACCAATCCTCCCCAAATTGCAGAAGGCATCACATCCACTCGACTCTGCTATCGAGGGAATTTCGATCACTTCCATCTGAACAAATTCTAATCAATCCCAAGAACTTCCAAGGCAACACCCCACTTGTTGCAAAACTCATTTTGACTTGACCCCTCCAACCTGCTCTTGAAGTACTTCTGATTATTCCAATCCATTTTTCCCAATTCCAATCCCAATAGAACGGACAAAGCGGGAAATGCAGAAGTCCATCAGACAGGACTGGAAGTCCAGTCCTGTCTGATGCCAAAGGAATATCAACCTCTCACTTCTACCTATCAATTGCACCGTATGGAATAATGTTTGATCCTTCCCACTTTAAAAGGAGTACTGCCTGATCTCAAAAAGAAACTGGGACCGATCCTGGCCCCACCACAAGGAATTCTGAAAAATCCCATTCCCTCTCAAAGAAATTGTAACCGATCCTGCCCACTTCCCTAGGAAATGCGAGGAAGTGTCCTGTTTTTTTTCTTGAGGATTAACACTGTATACTTTTGAAGATCTTATAGGAATTAGGAGGTTCTGTTTTCACCTGACTAATTATACTGTATATGTGTTATTAGCCTGGCAATAAATCCATGTTGAAAGGTTTAACACAAGAATTGCTTTAATTAGGAATTGATTATTATGCCTCTTGATATGTTAAATCAGAGAAGTATCAGATAGCACCTTATAATTCTAAGCTTTTAGTTGTTTTTATTCCTTGTCTTTTTATTTAAACACTTTTAATGTGGTACCTTTTTTTTTTTTTTTTTTTTTAACTTGAGTGCAGTGTCTTTGTACTGCTAACCAACTGTATCTCCAGTAAGCAAATACATAGATGCCACTAATACTCATTTCTTCTGATGCAAGATGATCTGAAAATAAGAAGGAATGGCTTTATGGCATTAGTACCACACTTCCTCTCACTATATTCTTCAAACAGCGGCATTCGAGGAAGAGAATGGACTCCACTGATAGGACATTATGATGAGCTTGTGTGAATCTCATCACTCTTCTGTCCACATGAGAGTTTAGTCTTGGGAATCCTCAGGGTTTTGCAAACTGAAGTGCAATAGATTATAAACTGGATGAGGAAAAGGATATTAAAACACTGGTTGGGGTGCTTTTTTTTTTTTTTTTTCAAACCATGGCTACTGCAGGTGATTAAAAAGATTGCAAATATAGCTTGATAATACCTGTACCTATGAAGCCAAACCGTATCCTCATAGGCTGCTAATTATCTGTGGCAAACCAATGGACATATGTGCAGGTGACTGGCATCAAAGCTGAGCATCTACAGTGAGGGAGGGGAAAAACATCTGTACACAATTAATTTAATTATTATTTGTTAGTACTCATCATTAACATTGGACCAAATGTAAAAAAAAAAAAAAAAAAAAAAAAAGATTTAAACATTGTACATAATCTCTTATCTCTGATGTTCCACAGCAATGAATGACTGTAGTGGCTGTACTGTGTGTTGCTGTAAAACCTTTTGTGTGTCTTCTGGTTGTGAATGTTAATTAAGAACCTATGCGCAAATGCTTTGTGTATTTTTACCCATGACAAGAACACACCTGTCTGATCTTTCCTTCACCCTTTTCTTCTCACCGTTATTAGTGTAACTTTACACCAATTTGCACAGAAATAAATGGACATGACTCTTTTGGGTTTTCTTACACCATTCACAGTGCAAACGTGAATATAGTTCTGTTATAAGCTACTAGTGTGGTCTGAGGTGGTTAAAAAAAACAACCCTTAATTACAGTAAATGTAAATTAATAATCTGTGAAAAGGTGTAATGCATTTAATTCTTCTTTCAAGTACAAACTACAAGTGTATGTACAAATGTCTGACACTAACATAATTACATTAGGTTTGTGCCTCTTTTACTCAAGGAAAATGGAAAACAGTTCACTAATGTGAACTAACAAAAGTTACATTCTTAATCTCTTAAATTTTAGTTAGCATGATGATAATTGATGAATGCTATCAGCTACCTGTAAAACCAGTTTCATTAATACAGTACAGCTAGCTATCTAGCATGATAATAACTGATGAATGCTAACAACTAGCTGCACAACCTGTTTCGTTAATATTGTACAGCTAGTGAATGCTAACAGCTAGCTGTACAATATCAATGAAAAATGTTGTACAGCTAGCTGTTTGCATTCATAAAACAGGTTGTACAGCTAGATGTTAGCATTCATCAGTTATTATCATGCTAGCTGTACAGTATTAATGAAACAGGGTTGTACAGCTAGCTAGCTAGCATGATAATTATGTAATTATTTATGTAATTAATGTTGTTCTTCGTTAATCAGTCTTTTCTTTCACAAAAATCCCTGTGGTGTAACAGGTTGTTCAGCTAGCTATCATCATTCATCAATTATTATCATGCTAGCTAGCTAGCTGTACAACCTGTTTCATTAATACTGTAATATGATCATAACTGATGAATGCTGCAGTAACAGCTAGCTGTCAAATGTAATGTTTAAAAATATAAGGAGTAGAAAAACAGAAAATGTACATTACCATGACAAAGTAATAGTGCTTCATTACTTCCCAGATCTGAGCATAGTAGCTAAAAGGGTCACAAATACAACCAAGTTTGGCTTTTTGTGTATGATTTTTTAAGGACACCATGTGCTGTTACACAAACACCACAGGGATTTTTGTGAAAGAAGTCTGATTAACGAAGACCAACAGAGGTCTTTGGATTGGTGATGACCTGCTGGAAGGATTTACTCGGATTACAGTATATTTCTCTCAGTTGATGCAATTTTCATGGAGGAAAGTGTATCTGTATATACACACTTCAGCAGTTGTTATCTATGGTATGTAGTACTTTTTTAGAACTACAATATGATTCTCCCATGTAAGCAGGCTATAATGACATGATAACCTATAGATGCCTATAGATGAGTCAAGATGGCAGTTGTTTTAGCTCTTACTTCTGAGGTCAGAAGGCAAAGATGATGACACAGCCATAGGTGTTCTATACATCAATTCGAGCCCCACACTCAGCCAGTGATTATATTCACACATTCTTTCCATTAAACACGACTGATTATATATAAACTTTTATTTAAGTTAATTGTTTCCTCATTCAAAGTAAACCTTTCACCATACCTATAAAACAAAAGGACATATATAAGCGCTGTACAGTTAACCAAATCACTAGTTACTGCAATTGTACGTGTTCATATGTACATGCATGGACATACAGATTGTATATACACACACATACAATTTTACAACTGGTGACCCCATCACAGCTCCCCATCTTTAAATGCAGACAAGGCTGTTCCTTACTGTGAGATACGGGTCATGATTTCTGCCACTGCTCTAGTTTTGAAGTACGCTGAGACAACTGAACCCAACAGGAATTAACTTTGGCACAGTGTACTATGTAAACATTTATTCCAATTCAGATTCATAAGCAGTGGACTTCTCACAATTTGGCCCTAGTTTGGTTTTGTTTTTTTTTTTGTTTTCTTTTTGACATCATATAAAGATTTCTTTTCATAATGTACAAAATCGCTCATATGTTGGCAAAGTGATGGCGAAATGATCATAGGCAGTTGTATTTCACCAGTGAAACTCAACAAGAGCGTACTTTCATTTGCCTTCTATAAAAAGCCCCTCCTATAAAGGGCACGGCATCCTTTCTGACGTTTCCAACTCTGGACACAAGGAATGCAAACACGCGCAGGTCTGATTTTTTTTTACCCTGATTCAGCTAGTCTCACACCAGAGCGTCATTGAAGAACTCAAAGCCAACAAGGCTTCAACTTGTCTTAGTGTCCTCAGGTTCACTTCTAAGGATGTGTGGAAAAGATTGCCTGTAGCTGGAGGAATACAGGGTGATATAGTGGAATCTAAATTATTCAGGAAGAAATTGAACATGTGATTACAGTTTTTCTGAAACTCATCAGTATGTGTCCTAATCTAGAATAAATTACGCTACAGGGCTATGCTCAATCAGACACACACCAAAGTCAAGGAAAAAAAAACTGAACTGTAATCAAAGCTCATGGTTTTGTATTATTTACAAGAGTCTAACCAGAACCACAGCATCGTGTGAAGTACCGTAATGAATACCAGGATCTAGGTAAGGTAAAAAAACTAAAAATATGTATGACAAAGAGAAACGCACACCTACGGCATGGAGTTCTTTTTTATCTCCAAGGTCCAACTATTTCCAGCCCTGACTGTGAGCTGCACAGGACAGGTACCCTTTCTGTTTACAGTAGCATGGATAGAGTCAAAGGCAGTCAACCTAAATCACTGAACAACCGAAGGACATACAATAAAACAATAAGAAATCAAGTAAAATATAAATGTGCAATATACAAATTAAACCATCTGAAAACATTTCCTGTTTGTTGTTTCGGGAAGCCCATGATCAAAATTCAAACAGCTCCTGCCACTGGGATTGGGTTTGACCGCATTGACCGCACGCACTGACTCTGAACATAATGCACAAATAAAATTTCATACACAGGTACAGTTACCATCTCCTCAATGGAATGATTCTATGTAACACAGCTAGAACTTATGACTCGAATCAAGAAATGACAGGACGATGTGATGATGACAAATACACACAAGTACAACTTATTGTCCGTTTTGTGACAAAGGCAACCGACGCTGAATGGTAGCGCGAAGCACTACGTGGGTCCTGTTGTTTCTTCACCGAAACACTCCAGAGGCTCGTATAGGAGACAGATCTTTCTTCATTGCACAGTCAAGATGCAAAATAGATAGAATGACAATTTGTTAGAAGCTGTAGGGGGAAAAGACAAAGCTGGCCTCTGATGGGTTTTTGTTTGTTTGTGGAACAGACTGTACTGTACATAGTGTTCACATAAACTGAGCCCTGCAGATTCTCCACACACACACACACACACACACACACACACACACACGTGTTGGACTAAAAATGCGAAATTAAACATGATGTGTCCTTGTGTTTTTTCTCCAATCGCAAGAGGAGCCTCAATGGAGCGTCACTTACATTCAACATTATAGGTTACATAAAAACAAAACAACTTTGATTAATTAAAAAATAAATCCTAAGAACAACAAAAAGATGAGGAAAAAAACAACAACAAAGAAATAAGAAAAACAACAACAAAAAAAAATCCATTTGGCTGGCATCATGAAATAGGAAGAAAATAAAATACCTCAACTCCTATGCATTTCAATTAAGAGCTGGACCAAAAATAAAACGGTGAGGTATATAGTTGGATGAAAAAAAGAAAAAAAAAAAAAAAAACGTTTTCATGTTTGTTTTTTGTGTCTGTTTGGCCCCATAGCCCCGGGTGAGGGAGAAGGGGCGAGCAGACCCACTGCAGCTGGGCAGCGTCCCCTCCGAGACCGCGTGCTGCTCCGTGACCCGCCAAGGACGCAGGACATAGGGGCTAGGGACTAGGGCTGAAGGTTGAGGGTGAACTTCCATTGCTGAGTGAGCGAGGGATTGCACACCTCCACTGTCAGGCCTCCGTTACGGGCGCTCCGGCTGTCCAGGCACAGATTACTACCCACGTGTCGTAGCTTAGTGTTGTTCTCGATCTGTTCCCATTTCTGCAACACAGATGCAACAGAGGTGTTCACTAACGGTGCATACTGACTTCAGTACCATGGTTCAGTTATTTATAATCCTATTTATTAAGAACGGGAATCACCAGGGGCCACCTGATACGATATACCTAGGTGATACACAATACCTAGGTGTCAATTTAGTCTGTATAGCGATTCTATAAGTATCACGACTTTAATAATAATTTTAGCACATTTATAAATGTTACAATTTTAAACGAACTTCACAAATAATTCATTCACCTGTCTGCTGTCGTTTTCTCTGCAGCCCTGCAGTTTGATCTGAGACCCGGCCATGCGCTCGACCACAGTCAGACACAGGTCCATGTGCTTCACTGACTTATCTTTAGTCAAAGCCCACTCCTGAACACATGAAGCAAAGAGGAAATTTCAGGAGACATTCAGAATATCCATATGATTAGAAAGCACTTTAGTTTTGAGGATTGAAATCCATACTAAATACATTCTAAGTATCACACTCACATTAGGCTGTAGTTTTACCAGAATCATTTAGAATTTGTCTCCTTTACACTTTCAACCCTTGAACAGTCTCTTACCAGGATGCACACATTTACACTTACCCTCAAAGCTCTATTCTACATGATTTTGTTTATTATAGTTCATCACTCTATGACACCTACTGAGCGCCTCGTGAAAAAATGCATTCAACAGACATGTTCACATTACTTTTCCACAAAAAAGTGCTTATATGACAGAGGATATAAAGACGCTAGTAACACGTGTTCCCAAACCGACGGTGCCATGTGGGTTGCATTAAGTCACTCTCCCCTCTTCCTGTCTGTGGATTTGTTCACCCAGGTGCAGACCGCATGCATCACTCGACCTTCTCCCGCTGCTCCTGAAATGTTTAGTCATGTACCTGAGATCTAAATGCTACCTGGTTGCCCCCTGCGTTGTGACACTCGTAGACTCCCACCACGCCATCGGCAAAGTGACCCAGTGTATCGAGGCAGTTTCCGCCCTGCTGAAGAGCTCCGAATGCAATGTCCTGATGGTCTGGGACCCTGAAAAAGGTCAAACAGCAGGCATTAAAAGACTATGAAGACTATGGCAGTAGTATGGCACACAGTGCTGAATAGTGGAATGCCTGCTTGAAAAATGAAAAATGCATTGTAATCATACCAAAACTCTGATCAGCCCTAACTAGTGTCAACTAACTAGCTACTGCATCCTGATATCTAAATTAAGCGAGCAATGATCACAGAACTCAGGGTGTGGATGAAGTGATGGTTTATGGTAAGGGATCAGATCATTTTTCTTAAAGACTAATAAAGGGTTTATTATCTTAAATAAAACAAGATTCAAGATGGCCAGTACTCAATGTTTGAACTAAAGATGCAGAAAGTCGCAAGCTGTGTTTCGTGTGGTTATGCAAGTGCAGTTACACCCACAAGCGCAGTTATACCACCAACAAGCAAGTGTTACACCCACAACACATTCCAATGATCCAAAAATAGCCATGTTGTTATTTTTACCTACATTGCAATGTTGACGATGTTGATTTTACTTCAATAAATCTCCTTTTGACTCACTAATTTGTTTGGAACCATGCCAACATGAAGTACAAAAAAAATACCTGTCTTGTGGTCACATTCCAGATGATGATTAAAAAAAAATCCTTTTTTTTTTTTTTTTGTGAAAAAAGTCTGAAAGCACATATGCCAAAATATCAAATACATTATACAGTACAGCGATCAATCATAGCATTATCAGTTGTCTAATTTTCACTAGGTTCCTCTTTCGCCGCCAAAACAGCCCTGACCCGACAAGGCATGGACTCCACTAGACCCCTGAAGGTGTGCAGTGGTATGTGGCACCAAGTCGTCAGTAGCAGACTCTTCTGTGGTCCAGTTCCATGCCCACTGTAGGCTGTGGACATGGGTCAGCGTAGTCGGAGACCCTGACCGGTTGCTACCCACAACAAACTAGTGTGTTGTCTCGTTTCCATCATAAATAACGTTAACTTTTTCAACAATTTGAGCTACAGTGGCTCTTCTATCGGATCAGAATTCACAGACCAGCCTTCGTTCCCCACCTGCATCAACGCACCTTGAGCACCCATGAACCTCTGGTTCACCAGTTTTCCTTCCTTCGACTACTTCTCGAACATCCTGACTGCATAGGACCTGTAGTTTTGGAGATGCTCTGACCCAGTCCTTTAGCCATCACAAATTGGCCCTTGTCAAAATTGCTCAAATCCTAATGCTTGCACTCATCAACTTCAGGGATGAGTGTTCACTTTCATGTTCACTTGCTGGCTAATACATCTCACCCATTTCCAGGTGCCACTACAACGAGATAAACAATGTTATTACCTGCTGTAATGCTATGGCTGATCGGTATATAAAGCCATTTTATTCATTGCACTTGCTAAAACTATACTCAAATCTCATGTTATACAGTGAAAGACTACACCTGGATATAATCAAAAAATGACGGTGATTCTTATACTGGATGATTCATAATCTGACTATTTGGGGTCACCCTGAGAAGGTTGAGTGCCCTTTTGAGTCTGGTTCCTCTAAGGATTCTCAGGCACTCTTGACTTTGGCTTGCTAAATCTGTATCTACATCAGAGTTTCTGTAAAGCTGTCTCGAGACAATGTCCACTGTTAAAAGCGCTATAAAAAAAAAAAACATTTTATTTGAAAATGTAATTGTTTTCTCATTGTATACCAACTATACGGTTTAAACTGAATGCAAGTTGTGTAACTATTTAGCTAAACATTAATGTGAGAAGGTGAAAGAGTGTAATCCAGACTGAAAGCAGCTCACCTGAGTTCTGGGTACACGTTCTCCAGGTACCACTTAAACGGCCTGCAGCCTAATCTTTTCTTCATTTCCAGCCTGCTCTGAATGCTGGCACGGAGAAAACAGAGCAGGGTAAAGAGACAACTCGAAGAAAAACGAGGACACATGCATACACAGCGCACACAACTTTATGTAAAATAAGCTCATTTGGTTAAATGAGCTTATAATGGCTCTGGATAGAAAGAACAGAGACACCTACTTGCCATAGGGCACATTCCGTGCAGAAGGTACAGCAGCATAATAAAAATTCTTGAAATCGTCCATCCATACCTCTGCTGCTCGTCTGGTGTTCCTGCAGGGGGCAGAACAGCACTCAGTGGATTAGTGGTTGAGTGTCTAGAACATTTCTAGAGATGTTTTTTATTTAAAATGCAGAGATTCATTCATGGGATCACGATGGTGGACCACTGACTACCTGCTCGACATCAGTGCCTGACCTCTCTAACACTCCTGTGACCGAATGAGCACAAATCTCTACAAGAAGAGAAGAGTCAAAGAGGGGACCTCATCCATATCAAGTCTTAAACTATATATTGGTTTGATACTGTGGATAAAGTGATTTAAAAAAGTAGGTTTTTTTTTTAACGAGAGGTGTTCAAGTCAAACGATAAAATTTCTCATAAACGAAGGCTTAAAACTGATTGACATTTACAGAAAACTTCAAAAGCACAGTATGGTGATGAGTCTCTGAGCCAAAGTAAAACATTAAAGTGTACAAATGTTTTAAAGAAAGCAGTATGTCTGTGAACCACAATCCCAGAGTCCACTCCAGTCGTTTCCATGAACATTCAGAGAGTGGAACCCCTGATCCTTGAAAAAAATGATTGTCAAGTTGACATCAACTTGCAGGAAAGATGTACAGTATTTATCCATTGGAACTGTACACGCAATAATTCAGGAACTCAGGTGGGGGTTACTGCTGTATCCCCTCTACAGTCCTGACCTCACTACAAGTCTATTGCACAAGCCATTAAAGAAGAACTCCAGAGAGGCCAGCGTTTCAGTCATCATACGCTGGGATATGTGCAATAGTGTAGCAGGACAAATATAGAGAAAGAAGAGAGATTTTACTGTCATAAGTGTGTTCTATTATTCTGCACAGTCAAAAGTCTGGTCTGACTCGCACACCCCTTGTAGTAAAGATGTACACAAACGTTTAAATGCTCAGTTTGTTCTTCCTTTTCTAGGAAAAAGTTTTGTAGAGCAATTAACAGGGACTGTGTGTAAATATTTCTATTGTCAAAATTTCAATTACATGGTTTAACAAAAATGAGCAGGTTCTTTTTGATCCTCAGGCACTTGATTTTGTTAAACCCTGTATATGCATGCAATCCAGTCTGACCAGCTTGACTACATGTACAGTATCTGTTAATTACTCTGCACAAAAACTTGTCCCTAGAAAAGGAAGAACGAAATTGTGTAAACATTGTATAAAACCTTTTTATTGTCTAAATTTCAAGATTACAGCTGATGAGCAGGTTCTTTTTCACTCTCAGGCACCTGGTGGTTTGTGTAAACCCTACTGTATATATGAATGCAATCAAGCTTGACTACATAACGTAAATGCTAGTAAAGTTGTTTTTTCAGGTAAAAGGTTCAGTCATATTTCCTTGATTGTAATTTTTATTGTTTC
Organism: Platyallabes tihoni; assembly: GCA_030068045.1. Classification (NCBI taxonomy): domain Eukaryota; kingdom Metazoa; phylum Chordata; class Actinopteri; order Siluriformes; family Clariidae; genus Platyallabes; species Platyallabes tihoni. The sequence continues at coordinate 10,936,874 of JAQQZS010000038.1, forward strand.
TGCCTTAAAAGTTTGGTTGCCTCCCTAAAGTCAGATTTACGTATTACTGTACGGACCTTCCTATCCTCCCATCTCATGCAGTTCGCTCAAATTCATGTTCATTGCATCGATGATGCTATCTAGCCATCTCATCCTCTGCCTTCCCCTTCTGCTTTTTCCTTCAATCTTACTCAGCATCAGGGTCTTTTCCAGTGAGTCTTCCTTTCTCATGAGGTAGCCAAAGCTTCAGTTTCAATATCTATCCTTCCGATGAACAGTCACGGTTGATTTCCTTTAGGATTGACTGGCTTGAGCTCCTTGCACTCAAGCATTTTCTTCAGTACCACAAGTTGAAAGCTTAATTTCTTTGGCGCTCATCCTTCCTTATGGTCCAACTCTACATTGCTACTGGGAAAACCATGGCTTTGACTAAGCAGATCTTTGTCGGCACTGCAATGTCTTTACTTTTTAATATGCTGTCTAGGTTTGGCAATCCTAGAGAGCACTGGGAAAAATATTACTATTATGAGATTGGGGTGAAGGAGGAAGGACATCCAGGTGGTTTGATATTTCAGATTCATATGTCGACTGCAATTTTTAATATAAGAAGAAAGATTCAGTGCATTTTTAAATGATAAAACATATTCTAATGTTACCTTTGTTGCCAGGCCTGATTTGAGTACAGTACTGAGGCTACTAAATGTACATATAGAATCAGTACCCACTTTCAACCACTTGGTGGAGCAAATCACCTGCGCCACGCTGCCCCGTAGGCACCATTTTGTTTCCTGGATGAGCTTTATACATGCACCTCTTAAACTTAAACTGCTTCCTGTTATATCTGACAAGTATTGAGTGATAAGATTTTTATGAGCACTTTTCATGGTGTGGTTTGATTTTGCCACTAGAGCTCATACAATGAGTCACGCAGCTACCTGGCGAACACTGTGCCGCTGCCTCCAGGAAATGTGTAGGGATGCTGCTTCCTAAACACGTGTCCCACTCGACTGCAGGGAATGATCTCCAGACTGCCACCACACTGCCACACCCGGAATGAGATTTCTGAAAACACACACATACACACACATTTGTCCTAATATCCCTGTGAAAATTGTTATTGAAGTTAATTCATTATAATATAATAATAATAATGATAATAATAAGTACTTTAATCGTCATTTTCGCATATCTCAGTTAGGAAGCTGGGGTCAGAGTGCAAGGGTCAGCCAGGATACAGCGCCCCTGGAGGAGATAGGGTTAAGGGCCTTGATCAAGGGCTCAACAGTGGCAACTTGGCGGTGGTGGGGCTCGAACCTCCAACCTCCCGTAATCTCAGTAACCAAAGCACAAAGGAAAGCCTTCATTTTTTTTTTTTTTACACTTTTTTTTTTTTTTTGCAGACTAGACGGTCCTCACAAAATCAATATACTGTAGTCAGCTAATTTTATTCTTTAGTTTGTCATTAAAAAAAAACATGACCATTTACACATCACATAAACATCAGGCTAAGAATTATGTATTATATATAAAAAGCACAAGCAATGAAATATTTGCATTAAAATTGGAACATACACTGCAGTCATGCTGAAGTGGACACTTCCACGACTCCAACTGCTACATCTGCAAAACTGTTAGCTCATTTCATTCTGCCTTCGGTGCATCATTTGCCAGATTCTTGTCATTTCTAAACCCACCTCAGCTGAAAGGAGCCTGCTGTTTGGGGAATGAGTAATGTTTTTTTCCCCTCAGACACGATGGACTCCTAAACCTAAAACTGAGCTGACCACAGACGTCTCTGTCTCGCATAAAAACTCATTTTTGAGACAGCAATCGAGGGAAAAAAGGGCAAGGTTGCTGCCGCTTGGACGTCAATGAACAGGAAAGTGCATGGACTCGATTTCTCTCTCAGTAACCGAGTTCATTTTCACAAGCTGCACTCACAACTGGGACGCAGCTGCAACAGCATTGTTGACATTCGTCTGGCTAAAGAGACCAATCTTTCAAACCTTGTCTGCATTTCCTGTCTTCCTATTAAAGCCCAGCTCTATGGGGTGTGGGTCAGTGGCACTTCACTTGTGTGACAGCGACGTGTAAAATGAAGCATGAGAGGAAAAACAGCGGTTTTGTCTCTTACCGAGATTTTCTCCACCCCATACGTCCATCATCATGTCGTACTTTCCGAGTTCCTCAAAGTAGCCTTTGTCCATGACGAAGAGGCCACCAGCTATCATAGGAGTCCTGATGTGACGAGACGAATAGAATTGAAATAACACAGTGGTACAGTATAATTACATACTTGTGTTTATACATATACATTAAACTAATAATGGTTTTGAACAAAAAAAATGCAGGCGCTGGCATTAGACAGCATATGTAACATCTCCCCATAAAGTTCATGACCGCTGTATTTAAACTTGCTAGTTAAAAAAAGATGACCATTTGAATTTAAATTAGCACGTTCTTAAGAGCCTTTGATTAATTACTGCAGCGATTAATATGTTTCAGTGAACAGCTTCTTATTTCTTAAACAACCATGTCACATTATATATCCTATGGTTATGGGGGGAAAAAAAGGTATATTACCGAAAGTTGGGTTAAGAACTGTTCAATGCATTATTAAAAGCTAGATGGATAGTGCTGAACCAACACATTTGCAGAATTAATAGAGTTGGGGTTTAAAACAAAACAAAAAAATTAAACATGAATGACCGTGAGTAGGGATCGCTTGAAAGCTTGGTAACGTTGCATCTTAAAAAAATTTTTTTTTTTTTTTTTTTAAATCAATGTTTAATAATGAAAGAAAGAGCATTATATTGTGTGAGGACTAAACAGCTGTGTTCATAAGAAAACCACTTGAGCATAGAGTGGAATGTGGAGCAATGGAATGAACATGTGTTCTGATGAGTTCAGATTGAGCCTGTTCCAGAGGGTAGTGTTTGAAGCGATGCACCCAGCATGCATAGCGCCCACTGTACAAGCCTCTGGACGCAGTGTGCTTGGTCAGGTCTAGGCTCAGCAACATTATGTGGCACTAAAATGAAGTCAGCTGATGACCTGAAAGTCCTGAATGATCAGGTTATCCCGGCAAAGGATCATTTTCCTCCCTGGTTGCACGGGGATGTTTCAGGTTCATCAGGCTATAATTGTGAAAGAGTAGTTCTTTGGGATGTGCTGGACAAGACTTCACAGAGTGGTCCGACTGAATGAAGAATGAAACTTAAAGTGAACGCTATAATCAAAGCTAAAGGTGGTCCAATGAAATATACTTTTGGCCAGGCGGTGTATTTCTGTTGATATAATAAAATCCTGAGGATAAAAATACAATGCAGAGTAGCACTACTGACTGCTTGACTGACTGTCATCATGGACAGGTTACACTGGGATCAAGAAAACAACATAATTTGTACATGTCAGATGTTGAATACCAGTTCAACAATGGTTATGAAGTGAGAGAACACCAATTCAATATGAAACGTCAAAACCGAATTTAACTCTGATAAAATACGAAACTCTAGGGCCAAGATCAGCCTAAAACACTGGACTAATATCTGGTGAGCTTTGACCTTCTTTGCAGTCCAATCCTGACATGGGTTTTTGACCCAAACATGTCAATAGCATGCCTGTGTTCTTGTAAAACTCATTTGGAGAAACAGACAACTTGCTCGGTCAGTAGGAGGATGTCAGGATCAAAGGAATGTCATGCATCAGGCCAGATCATATGTCTTTAACATGACTGAATCACCCTATACTGGCCACTGGCCTCTGAAGAACACTACGCCTGAAACACTGGAATGCTGTTGGACTCGATGTTACAGATGCATTAGTGGGGAGCTCATTTTACACTCATGTACACACTTAAAAAAAAATAAAAAATTGGAATACACATCCCAAAAACAACGATTATGTTTTATAAGTTTTGACGCCATCATAATATGGCATTAGCGTTTATATATGTATATATACACATTAGCGTATATATCGGTAGAAGGATGCTGAGGTTGGAACTGCCAGGCAGGAGGTCTAGAGGAGGACCAAAGAGGAGATTTATGGATGCAGTGAGAGAGGACATGAAGTTAGTTGGTGTAAGAGAAGAGGATGCAGAGGAT
>JAQQZS010000038.1:11009962-11021381 GCA_030068045.1 Platyallabes tihoni
TAATGTAAATTGCTCCCATACCTTGGAGGACTTGGGGCGCGCGCTTTGTCCTGCAGACGCTTCTATAACCGCCATTGAGCGAGCGGCTGTGTATCTGTGTGTATCTTTGTGTATTTGTAACGTGAGCAGCCCAACTAATCGATAACGGCATTCGTTGACAACAAATTTGATTATCGATAATTATCGATTTAATCGATTAGTTGTTGCAGCCCTAGATAGATGTATACCCAAAAACAAAAATCAGCAATTGAATATGATATGATCCATCAGAGGATCATTCGTGACTAAAAAGTTTTTTGACTCAAAGGGAGATTGCAAGTTTGATTCCCGGGTGATTCTACAGCCATCTGTACACCCAGGAGTCTAGAGAGCAGACTGGTTGTGATCTCTTGGGGGGGAGGGAGGGATGGTACACTCGTACTCTCACATCAATCATTGTGACACTAGGTAACCGTGGGTGTCTGTGAGCTCAGGCAAGCAGAAGGGGCAGATAGCACTGAAAGGTGTGGTCAGGTGGTATCTTAAAGGAAGCATGTCAGAGTCTTCACCCTCCCTGGTGGACAGCTGTGGGTGATGACTGAGTGCCGTAAAAGACGAATGGGACTCGGACACTAACAAGTTAGGGAGAAAATTTGCATTCATTATATACAAGTGGTGTTCAAGTCAAACTGGGACTTTTGATGTGAAGAACAGAACACATTTATGGGAGGAAAAAAAACTTTCATTTCTCTGTAAGGACCCTGCTCCATTAATGCATTTATCCCAGTGTTTCACTAGTGCCTGGATATCATCAAGGTTGAAAGTTTTCTAAGGACACTGGAGCATGATTAGACTCCCTGCTACATGTCTGAAATTCTGGCCTCCCAGGAACACCTTTAATGGCATGTGAAATGGCTCGGAGCCAGGGAATGATTGTGTGTACAGTTCCCTAAGACAGATGCGTCTATTCCGCAAGTTGGTGACAAGTTATCCGTTGTTTTTCAAGAATCTGGCATTCCACTCGTTGAATGTTCTCGGGATCGTAATTCACGGATGTATAGTCTTCTTTAAAACGTTTGCACCATTCAAATGTTTTACTGCTGCAAAGAGTCTCATCACCACACTGTGCTTAAAATGTCAATCGGTTTTTATGTCTTCATTGACAAGGAATTTCATTACAACGCCCCTCGTAGATTTTTTTCCAAACCGTGGCTCAACTGCACATGTTGCTAGCAGGTTTGCAAAACGGTCCACACTGAATTCCTCAAGATAAACATTTAACGCAAGTCATAATGCAGGGAACTTACAATGAAGAACAGATCTCATAATAGATGAGATGTGATGAGAGAGGTGAACTAAGGGCAAAGCCCCAGTTCTATGAATGTCTGGTCTTAGACTATACAGTATAACCGTATATACACACTGTATATACCTATAAAGTTAAAGAATCCTTGCCCCAGAATCATTCAAGTAAAATCATGGAGTAACGTGACCAGTTGAACCAGTTGTGTTGTTCTGCATGAAGTCCTGGGCACAGACCGCTTTCACACCGGATAGTGTGATATTGGTGGAATGTGCCCAAGTTTGATTGACATGAACCACAGATCACTGGTTGCAGTAGGATCAGGAACCGGATCTCTGGGACGTTCAAGACTTTACGATTTCACAAGAAACTCTGAGCTCGAATGAAAATGATAAAATGGCACGTGTCAAAACCTATAATATACATAAAATGTTATTGGCCAATTATTAATGAATAATAGGATTCTAATCATTTAAAACAAATCTGTGCTGTGATGTACTTAGACCTACACTGGCCATTTTAACAGCTTTAACTACCAATCAATCAAAGGTAGGTATAATGAGATGTAAATTTGACTCATCCTCACTTCCAGCTCTTTCAAAATAAAATTCCTCCAGGCCATGCACTGTAGCTGAAATCTCTATAGCTGGATTTGGCAGGAGGATTTCCATCATCCGGAAATTGAAAGATTCTCAGTAATCTTCAGTAATTGCTTTGATCTGGTCAGGGTTCGTGGTGGATTCAGAAACTATCCTCGGAAGGCTGGACGCGAGGAGGGAATACACCTTTGCCAATGCATCTATAAGCATGTTTAGGACGTGGGAGTAAACTGGAAAATAGAAGAAAACTTGCACGGACATGGGGAGAACGTGAATTTCCGTGCATTCAATAACCCGAGGTCAAGATCTGTGAAGCAGCGATGATACCCACTGTGCTAGAATGCCATAACCCTTTAAATTGATGCTTCAAAAAAAAAAAAATACGCCTTCAAAACATTTCAACAAATACTGATGAGTCAAGAATGGACCTAACATTTTGAGGCCATTCCCAAAACAAAACATTCTGGGAGCTGGGCTGGGAGCAACTGGCATGACGGCCACAAATCTCTTCATCTCCTCTGTATAACTAGATCATTCTCTGCTGCCAAGATTTCAATGAAACTGAACCGCTCGGAGGAGAAAAATCTCCATTTCAAACTCATCATTGCTGCAAGGGCTGTCCACGAATGCACACAAAACAATACCTGAAGCTCTTGACCTGCATCTTCATGATTTTATGCACACCGCTGCTGTGATACTATTTGCTGATTGCGTGAATAAGCAGGTGGACAGTATCCCAGGGTCTTTTTTTTTTTTAATTATTTTATTCATGGGAAATGGCTGTTTGACGTCCTAAATGGTAAAAACAAAACAAAAAAAACAAGATCTGAAAGTAAAAAGAAAACATTACGGAAACTAATCATTTGTTACAAAAAAACAACATCATATGAAAAAAAGAAGAACTCTTTTCTTTTTGCATGTTCTTTGCATTTGCAACACGTTTACATAATGTTCGTGTTTTCAATAAAGGGTAGTGGTGGCTCAGGCAGGTGAAGTTGCTGATGGAAGGTTCAAGCACCTGCCACTGCCAAGTCACCAAAGTTGGGTCCATGGGCGAGACCCGTGACCCTATACCCCATACAACTTAGCCACTGCATGCAGTGCTGGTCCCAAGCCTGGTTAAGTAATTCGGAGATTTGCGGCATCCGGCGTAAAAACCTGTGCCAGATCTCGCAGATCAAATGATCCGATGTGCCAACCCCAGGAGAAGGGGCAAAAGTCTATGGAAAAAAAGTAGCTTTTAATACTTTCAAAACCTAAAAGAAATATAGCTGCTTGAGATAACAATCGGATAAACAATGGTGCTTTGGAATCAAACTAAAATGAAAACTGTAGCGCCTAAAAAGCGAATTGAGTAAAACTGCTTGTCAATATACAGTACGATTCACAGCTTTAGTGATGAAGCATGACGGTTCATGTAGTTCATTTATATGCAAAAAACAAATAAAACTTGAAAAAATAAAAAAGAAGCAGAAACAATAGTGACAAGCCATGAGGCATGCCAAATAATCATGAGCCTGCCAGGAGCAAACAAAACAATACTAAGCATTCATTACACAAAACCTGGTCCGTAAAACACAGAAGAAAGAGATCGATTTGCATAAAAAAAATAAAATGTGAACAGTTTTTTTTTTTTAATTGGTTTTTTTTTTTTTTTTTTTTTTTTTTTAAATCATATGATCAACTATAAAATGCAACTGCTAAAACTGAGAAATAAGATCTACAGTATACTCTTACTAATACACGATTTCACCAGTGTTGGGGAGGAAGTGGCACTGTTTATCTAATCCCAGGTTCAGTACACAGGATGACCTCTCACACCTGTCTCTATAACCATATCATCATATACAGTAAGTACCCATACAGGTCAAGAGCTTCAGATAATATTCCAATCAAGCATCAGGAACATGATAACTCGGGTATTTCGCCAGTATCGTGGTTATTGGTGCCAGAAAAGCAGGTTGAAGAGTCTCCAGATCTCCTGGGATTTTCATTTCTAGAAGTTCAACAGAAAGGGCCACTGAGGACGGTTTTGCAAGTGGAAATGTCTTGCTGATGACAGAGATCAGAGGTGAATGGCCAGACCGGTTCTAACTGACAGCTACCTCGTATAAGCTGAAAGATCTCTGAACACGCAACGTGTCGAAACCCAAAGACAGATGATCTACAACGGAAGAAAACAACGTCAGGTTCCACTTGACAGCCCAGAACAGAAACCTCAGGCTATAGGAGGACAAAACAGGACAGGTGAAAGATTGGAAAAATCTGTTCTTGTCTTTTAAAGGTAAGTGCATCCCGGTATTGAATGTTTTGCCAACTTTAGATAAGTGAAAATAGTTTCTATCTCTCTCAAAAATCAACTGGGAGAAAATGTTTGCCCATTGTTCCATGCAGAATTCTCTCAACTGTGAAATGTTTGAGGAGTTTCTTACACATTTTAAATCCCCCACAATGGGATTCAGTTCTGGGGTTCTGACTAGATCATTTCTTCCTTTTCAGCAGATTCCCTGGTGAACGTATTTATGCTGTTGAAAGGTCCACTTCTTCAGCGGCAACTTTTTGACACAATGGCCCTACATTCTCCATAAGATCCTGTGATCTGAAGTTGGAAAGGTTCTGAGGCAGCAAAGCAGCCCCAAACCAGAACATTTCCACCACACCGCGCTTTACAGTCGCTATGCTGTTCTTCTGATCAAATGTCGTCTGTGGCTTTCCGCCAACATGCCTCCTAGTACTTTGATCAAAACATCTCTATATTTGACTCATCTTAGATAGCATGTCGTTCCTGAAGGCATAGTCCTACATCAGTCTAGATATTCTTAACTTAACCAAGTTCAGTTTTGCCCAGATGTTCTTTTTGAAAAAGCAAAGGCTTCCTCACGTTCTAATCCCTTTTCTAATACTAGAGGCAGGCACTTTTACATTAACATTGGCGAATGCAACCTGCAGACCCTGTGATGAAAATTCTTGTGCTCCTAAAGACTTCTTTTAGTATCTTATGGTCTGTTCTAAGGGAAGGCTTGGCAGTGGTACTGTATAAAATCTTCTCCACTTGCAGATTATCTTTCGGACAGTATAAGGATTGATTTCCAATATTTGAGAAATCTTCTAAAAGCCCATCTCAGGCTCAAAGGCTCTCCAACCATCTTTCTGAGGTCCTTAGAGCTCTTTTGATTTGGGCATGATAACCTAGACTTCAATAACAAAGACCAAACAAGACCAGATATGTGAGGCTTAAATAAGACGGCTTCCTCACAGATATTCTCTCTCTACCTCATTTTCATTTGCAACATTCGGAGTACTGATGTAGGCTTACTGTCTACCTTATCAGGACCACATATATACTTGAGAATTTCAGAAAAAAAGAGTTTAAACAGAATGGTGTCAAAAAAACATAAAATATCAAGTGAGTGACAGTTCTGGAGTGGAAATGCCTTGGTGCTGAGAGGTCAGAAATCATTTCGGGCTGCTTTAAATCACTCCTTACAACTGTGGTGAGCAGAAAAGCAATTCAGCACGCACAAAACATCAAACCCACATGTGGATTAGCGATTACAACAACAACAACAAAAAAGTCACGTCGAGTCCAACATCTGTCAGCCAAGAGCAGGAATCAGAAGCCACAGTGGAATCTGATGCCATCATACAGTTAAAAAAAATGTAATCTTTGACTGTCCAGTACTGGAGGCTTTCTATCACTAGTACTAAGGCAACATCATTTTGTCAAAATCTTACAAATCACACTTGCTTAAATAACCTTGTCTAATCTAGCAGTCATATGCTGCATACAGACATTTATAAAGCAAACACAATGCTAACTCATGAAAAAAAAAAGTCCACAGCTGATTTCATTTACCCTAGATCTCTCCTACATTATATAATCTGCTCATTCAGCGAAAAAAAGGCAATATCACAGAAGACACTTCACATCTTTACGCAAGGTTTGCTTCGCAGACGTATGCTTGCTCAGAACTTCATTGCAAGTAAAAAAAGGATTTCTGCAGGACTCATAAATCCTAAACCCATGTGATCTCACACACATCACTATCCTAGACAAAGGACAGAAATGCCCCAGGACAAGTATTTTATGAGCAAACAAAGGTCAGAATGTCAGACACTCCTGCTTCTCATATGACTTCCTGGGATAAGTATTTTAGCACAGCGCCAACACAAGTACTAACCAGCAGAAAACTTTTTTAAAAAATAATAATAAATCCCTTAGCAAAAAACACTAATGGATACATTAAAACCTTTACATTTATAAATGTGCATGATGTGTCTTTTTTGAGCCAATGGCCCTTACCTACATTACACAGCTACTGTAGTAGGACGGATTCCTGAGCAAGCTGTAATTAGTGCCTCATTGTTTGCAAGGCAGAATACTTCCTAATCATAGTGCAGGATGTGAGATTTAGAGGGAATCTAATTAAAGGAGGCATGCAAAGCCGACAGAGTGGGGTAACTATGAAATGAGGAACAGGGGAAAGTTTGCATTTTTACATTACTTCCCAGAAAATAAGAGATAGACATTTGAAAAGAAAAAAAAAAAAAAAAAGCTAACAGCAGCAAGAAGAAAGAAGATTTATAATTAAACAAACTCAACAACAAACAGTGTTACATCGGTATTCAAACGCCCCGCCGTGTGAGCCGGGTCACACATACTTCCAGTCACGCGTGTCCAGGGACCCTTCAAAACTTTTTTGAGTCTGTGGAAAGCCAAGCAAAGCAAATTTACATATATATTTATTTTTTTGCATTTCGTGCAAGAATAAAACTGAGCCATTTTCAGTTTTGTTTTTAAAGCAGCCGGCGTTAAGAGGGATGATAAATTAAGGTTAATTGAGATTTAATGTCTATTTCACATTTTACTTCATTTACATGTCTTCTCTAAATGTTTTAATTGTTTTAATAGGTAAAATATTTTATAGTGTTGGAAATTGGTCATTCTTTCGGGGTGGCTGGAACAGATTATCTGCATTTACATTATTTCCTATGGGAAAAATACAGAATTTTGCCTTAAGAACTTGCCGCCAGAACAGATTAAACTCGTATGCCGATACACCAGTGTGTGTGCATATACAGTATATGGTTGCTAGAGATCTTCTTTCTAAGAGAAGCAGGAATCATGGCAAGCCAAGCCAAGTAAAACACCTCACCATTTCCCATGAATCATGCTATTTCGACTCATTTGAAAAGACCTGCTTATTAATAAATGTGTTAATTACTAATCCTTGCATCTAATGAGGCTTGAATTGGAACTCAATGCCAACGTCGGTCCATGTACAGTAATATCGAGTCTCAGTACAAGGCGCTCGAAATGCTGACCACTGGAAAGAAAACAGATTATATTTGTCAGCTTTCAGCTTCCTAGCAGTAGCATTCAATATCTATAAGCTCTGACTTATTTCTGTGAGGGACAGCTAGAATAAAGGTGGGGAAAAAAAAAAAATCTCTCCTCTCTTTTTTATTTAAATGTTATATATAACTTAAGTGATAAGAGGAAGTAGCTGTTTATTCCAGATGTTCCACAACATTTACTCCAACTATACAAATAAAAAGTGGTTGTTTAGTGGTTAGCACTCTCTCCTTGCACCTCCAGGGTCTGGGTTCAATTCCCACCTTGAGTCTGTGTGCATGCAGTTTGCATGTTCTCCTCGTGCTTGGTGGGTTTCCTCCCGCAACCTAAAGACATGCAGATTAAACTAACTGGCATTCCTAAATTGTCCGTAATGTGTGAACTCTCGTGTGGGTGCATGTGCTTGATGGATGGCACAGTTAAACACTTAACACAAGGATGTACAGCTTTCAGGAACTAGATATTATAAATGCCTGTTTTGATTCCATTCAACTTTTAGACTAAATGCTTTTTCCAGCATGTGACTGAGCTTTAAACAAAAGGGTTACAAAGGAGAGCATTAAAATACTGAATTACTAGTGTGTTATAAGCGCATGAAGGACTGAGATGCTAAAAAAAAAAACACGAAAATCATTTTTAAAAAGCCACCTTGGTTTTTCAGAGCAGTTGCTGTAAATCAGTTGCTGTAAATACTGTATATATATATATATATATATATATTAGCTTCCTGCTTTGTTAAGTTAGATCAAAACAAGATTATGAGAATTACTATCCAAGTATACATGTAGCACTGTGCATGGGATGAGAGACGAATGCAAATGTGTTACCAAGTTCATAATGCAAATGCAAGCAAATTTGCCTTCGAGCTTCTTTCTGACTCTGACAGACGGACTGGAATCCGTGGGAGGGAAGCAAACAGCTCCATCAATGCACTGCTGCGGTAATCCATCCAACGGGGATAGAACAATCAGCCAGTCAATAATTGTATAGTGGAATGGATATCAGATCAGCTCTTCTCTCTTCTCGGTTGGAGGAAGCAGGCACCCGACAACGCCGGAGCCGCCTTTGTCCATGCATGTACGCTACATTGGGACGAATCTCAGAGCATCTCGCAAACAGACGGAACATATTCGACATGTAAATCATACATCTATTGCACAACTGAGGTGCTGCGTACTTTCGTGGGGAAGCCTTCACTCGAACGCTTTTCAACTTGTGTAATTTCAGCCCTAAAACAGATCGTCTCCGGGCATTTCATCCGATATCCGATCCACGATGCAAGTATTGACGTGCTCTTTGTGAACAGCAGTGTATTCAGTGAGGGCTTACACTGAGCTGGAGAGCAGCTGTCATGTTGCACAACCACTCACGCACGCTACGCCACACTGGAGCACACCACACAATGCAGGCTGCACAGTTGATCACTGGCTTTAACTGTTTACTTTTAGTCATTGTGTTCTCAAGGTGTACAAGATAAACAGGATACACATGCACTCGGTGTGTTTACATAACCCTCAGGGTGCTTTCATGCCCATTCGTCCATTTGCAGAATCTGATAAAGGCGAAATTGATTCTTTTGGTTCACTTGGTTTATGGTGCAATCAAGTTTCACACTGAACAGAATTAAATGGAGTGAAAAAAAGGATGGCTGATAAAGTGATGGAAACTTTTGCCAAGAGTGCATAAATACAACAAATAAAATAGATAAAAGCGGTGAACTGAACCCCGTGTTTATTTCTCTTTTGGTTCAATGGTCCAGATATCCAGAGTAGAGTCCTTGCATGCATGACGTAAAACCGAAACAGCCACACACTTATTCTATGATGACATAAGCACTGGGAATGCATGGGGAATGTCCTGGAAGACAATTCTTTCAATTTCCCACTGCCAAGATAGGTTCATCCTGGAAGATAAAAAAAAAATAATGATAACCCGGCCATTCAGTACATTCAGGTCGTCAGCTGCCACTTTTAGTGCCACATCACATTGCTGTTCAGGTCTAGACTCAACTGAAGCAACCCCAGATCATAACACTAAGTCCAGAGGCTTATACAGTACAATGGGCACTTCATGCACTTTAAGTTCTTCTTACCCTAACGCAGCCATCACCAATAGGGCCAGTTTGGACTCATCAGACCAAGATTAACTTTTTCCATTTCTCCAGAGTGCAATCTTTATGCTCCCTAGCAAATAGGGCTTTTGTATGCGATGTCAGACCTGATGCGAAACCAAACTGGTCACTATACTGTGTCAGAAAAGTGTTGTACAGGGGAAAGGCCCTGAACACACCTGGAACACAGTTTTATTAGTTTCCCACTAACAAAAAGAAAAGAGACTTATGATTATCAGCCGTCTAACAGGGAGAAGAGGCTAATCCTAGACAAGGATGAGCCCCCAATTCAGCATAAACATCAAATATACATTAGTGATGGGTCATTCATGAATAATCCGTTATTTTTAAACGAGTCTTTAACGTGACTCAGAAGAACGAGTAGTCTCAGAGAGTAATTTGTTAATTTTCTACTGGCCGCGCATGCGCAAAACCTCCGTAGGTTATGTACAGGAAACGGAAATAAGTAGTTACCTGAGTCTTTTCGGTCTGAATCATTTGTTCTTTTGTCAGGTGACTCCCATAGACACTATGCAATACAGTACACAGGAAACAGAATTGACCAGTTCTCAACAAGTCTTCAAGTCCCGAGTCGTTCGTTCTCAGACTAGAAGATATGAGAGGTGAGCTGCTCATTCTGTTTATTATAATATGTCCTAAGCTGCATTGTAATATTTTCATTACTGGAACTATAGACAACATTTGTGTATGTAGATGTGTTGGGGGTCTGTTAACATTTTATTTTTGATCAAAAGAACGAAATGAACTAAATGACTCCAAAAAAAAAAAAAAAAAAGATTCAAAGAACCGAGTCACTTAAATGATTCAAACTTCCCATCACTAATATACATGATGTAATTGTATTCCATTTACTAATTACATTACATTCACATTATTAAACTTAGCATTTGACATATTGTTAATGTTAAGTCCCTGATTCCTCAAAGTGTAAATTAGGAAGATTTGGTCAGACAACACGGATTGTGTGACAGGTGAATAAGCAAGTAAGGAGAAAAATGGATCCGAAACAGGCAGGTTTTAATAACGTAATGTAAATTTTGCTCATATTCTGCTTAATCAGTGTTTCGATTTGATGGATGGTAGAAGAACATTAAATCCCACCTGATGAGAGAGCTGTAAATATCATCATATCGTAAATCTGCCAATGCACTGTCCTTGAAAGTGTTGTAAAGGACAGCTGGAGTCTGATAAAATCGTTAATATAAAATGACTACAGTTTCGACATGCAGCGTTCTCTGCTCTTTTGTTGTGTGCTCAGTAAAATCTCAGTGGATAAATTCAGCCAATGATTCATCATTATTTGGCTTAGTGGTATTATCTGTGGCAGAAATGATTACCAGACAAAATGTTCAGATTGTGGTGCAAAGATTAGCAAGAGCTATAAAAACTGCATTTTTGCAGTGCCACAGCTACAGTAACCCACAAATACATGTTACATTCATTTTCTTCATTTTAAGTGGCATGACAATTTGACAAAAATTGATTTTATTACAATTTTAAACTTTTTGCCATAAAAAAAAAGTTGCCGTAACTCAAAGATTTCATGCCTTAGCATTGTTTAACAGCATCACAATTGAACTGAAAATGAGTAATTATAGTCCATTCCTTATAACATTATTTTTCTCACTTAAAAGCCGATGGCAGCGTTTAAATAATGCAAAATAACTTCAAATACAAGAGTTTAACATTTAACTTAAAAGTAAATTTAACAAAAAGCTAAATGTTAAATGAGCAGCACGTATCTGAGATCCTACATAATTACTATTTCTAAACACACTTAGCAAATAATTCCCTCCTATCACACGGGTTGAAAATGTGCAAATAGTTCAGAGTGTACCACCTGTAGGTTTTAAAGAAACGGCAATATTTTACTGCCTCAAATGCCTCCAAAGTAGGGCTGCACGATATATAGAAAAAATATCGTTATCGCGATAATGGCATACGCGATAACCATATCGCAAAGAGTAATTTATATGCCAAGCATTTGTGTGTCCAAATTTGACCAATCAGATGGGCCCTTAATATGTTTATACCCGCTTATATCTTTATAC
>JAQQZS010000038.1:11047154-11057624 GCA_030068045.1 Platyallabes tihoni
TTCACAACCGGCAACATGACAAAATGGTTCCCATAGCGTTTTCACGCAGCATCGAGTAAAGTCTTTGAAAGGGAACGCCTTTTGTTCTTGAATCTGCTTTTAGCCATTAAACTGCGCTGCCTCTTTTGGTTTTGCATTAATTTCTGCAGCAGTGAACCTCCATTACTGTAACAGATAATGCCATATCCACAAAGTCTATGCATACAGTAGATCTTTATTATCAAGTCATCTTTTCCAGCTTGAAGATTAATAAGACATTTGAATTCTCTCAAACACATTCGATGTTTGAAAGGAAAATGCGACAAGAGGATGAATTTTTGTATGTTAAGGTCATGGAGAAACTTCAATATGCTTATAAAGCTCAAGGCTCTCCATATAGTCAGAAAAAGGAATGTTAATAAAGCATGACTTAATGTCACACTCAATTATCGAGGACTTTTGCTTCTAGACACCGAGGACGTGTTGGAGTCGAGACAGGAGTTTTGAGCTGAAAACGATTTCCAGGGAAGAGTTTCACTTGCGGTTACAGTAACTGCAGTTGATTTATTGTCACAGCTGATAACGCAGCATCAGTATAGTTTAGTATATTTATGATCTTATATTTCGTGAAAGTCTGTAGTTTAACCACATCTTGAAAATATGGCACCATGAAAAATGGTATTATAAACCTCACAGTCAGATAGTCATTGGGACACAATACTGTCTCACACAACAAGGCTACAGATGAGGCTTCTTAAACGTTAACTCCACTTTTGGTCATTTTACCCCAAACTGTATTAGGTTTTCTTTAATATTTATGAAATATTTGAAGAATTAATGTTTCAATTTATATATGTATGTGTGTGCCCTGCGATGGATTGGTACCCTATCCAGGGTGTACCCCGCCTCACACCCTAAGCCTCCTGGAATAGGCTCCAGGCCCCCGCGACCCTCAATACAGGATAAAGCGGTATAGACCATGAGTAAATGAGTGACTGTGAATGTGTGTATAAATGCGGGTGCGAATTTTGACTGGAGGTTCTACCATGGTCGTACAAAATGGGAATTAATACAATAGTCCCCAATGGTCTCCACGGTCCCTTGTTGGACTACAGAGGTTCCTAGATGGATAGATGGATGAAAGCACATTAATACACAGTTCTTGACCGCACTGTTGTAAAGGGTATCACATATCTCTAGGTATTCTTTTTATGTTCGTAAATTATTTTTCTACTTTGTTTTCTTTATGGTGATTTTAAAAATTTACTTAAGTACTGTAATATTCTTCCACATCCTTTTTATATAATTTGTGATTATAATCTATAATAACTATCTATCTATCTATCTATCTATCTATCCAAATGGTCTTTACTGTAGATGACAGATCATTATGAAAGGATCTGTTTTTAATAATTTCTCTTTTTGCTGAGAAAATGAAAATCCCTACCTTACACAATCTCTTCAGTTCAAATGTAATGTAAAAGGGAAAAAATCTATTGTATTGAAACCATATAAAAAGAAAACATTTTAAAATCAGATATTTCATCTACATCATGTTACATGTTAGATGAGCGTATAAACAACTCACTGTAACTAAGCCATGTGTAAAATTAAGTAAGCGTTATGTAAGACATTGGATATATCCTAAGGTGATTATTATTATTTTAAAACAACTCTACTACTATTTATAGCTCTGGGTGGCTAATCGGAGGGTCGGTGGTTCGAGCTCCACTGCTGCTCAGGCCCTAAGCCTCATATAACCCAGCCACTGCATGGAGTGCTGGTCCCAAGGACGGTTAGAAACTGGGGTGGTTGCAACAGGAAGGGTATCTTACAGTAAAAGTGCAAAACCTTGTATTGTACATCTTTGATCTTGCACATCAAATGATTTAATGTGGTGGCCCCTAGTATAAAGGGGCAAAGTTCAAGAAAAACATTATTTGGAAAAAGAAAAACTCTTCTAACAGATCTTATGACTCTTTAACGCAAGCATGTCATTTATCTCAAGTACAGACAAGAGACATTGTGCTTTGATTACACTGCAACCCCAATTCCAAAAAAGGTTGGAAAGTGTGAAAAATTGGCAATAAAGACAATAAAGAGTCATCTATAAAGTTTCTTCACCTTGTAATTTATTGAAAATACTACAATATCTCATTGTTTAATGATTTGTGATGTGAATTTAATTGTTTGTAAAAATTTGTTCAACTCATGCAATGTTCTCCAAAAAAGTTGGGACCTGGCCAACACTGTGGTAAACCTTTGCCCATTGTCCCATTTTTCGCTACATTTACAAATGCACCTTAAGGGATCCATGCATCAATATAGTGCAGAGGTGTCAAAGACTTCTCTGGGCTCTTTCTCATCTGAGATGGAAATTGGCACACTGGAAACCTGTTTTGATGCCTGACATGTCAACATTTCAAATATTTTTTGGAAACAACAGCTGTTATGTTCTCTGGGTCATAGAGGAAAAAGACCATCCAAGCTGTTATCAGCATCATGTTCAAAAGCCAGCATCAGTCATGGTATGGGGGTGTGCCAGTGCTCATGGCATGGGTAAATTGCATATCTGTGGGGAAACCATCAATGCAAAAAAATATATTCTTTTTGGAGCACCATATGCCATCCAAACACCATCCTGCCTACATGTTACATATTGGTAAACAGTCAATTGTCCCAACTGTTTTGGAGGATGTTGCAACCACCAGATTTGAAATGAATGCAAATTTTCAACAAACAATTACATTCACATGGTAAGTTATCAAATAATGAGTTGTTGTGAAGTTTTCAATATAATACAAGGTGAAGAGAATTAACAGATTAGTTTTTGTTTCCATATTGTCCCTGCTTTGTTTTTTATTTTATTTTTAATTAAGGTTGTACATTAAATAATAAGTATATATTATATTTAGTATATTAGTATACCGTATATATACTAAATATATTAGTATATTACTCCCAGGGGTGTGTTATACAGTAGCTCTAGGGTTTCTAGTTTTATCTTGAAGTTTTCCCAGTGTTTACATGGGTCCATGGCTTCCATTATCTGTGTCCTTCCCACATTTGAAAAACATGCTATAAGTAAAATGTCAAAATTGTCCTTGGGTGTACATGAGTGTGAATGTACTGTACTATGCGTTTGCATAGTGCCCTGCGATAGACTGGAATCAAAGTAATATATTACACCTTATATCTAACTTTACATCCAATGTTTCTCAGTTACTGAATTGATATTTCATATTTGTATTCAGATGTTTTTATTTCTTAACATTCTGTTTTTATCCTAAGTTGATCTATATTCTCAATTCTGATTGATGTATATTCTCCATATTGTTTTATGCTTTCTGTTTTATGGTCTATCCATATATATTTCTTAATCTTCTTTATTTCCTAAATGTACGTGTTTTACATGTAAAAGTTACATTCTATTTTAATAGCTTGTGCTAATTTAGTATTTTTCTTTTTTTTTCTTATTGTTTGTCTTCTTTATTTGTTCTGTAAAGCACTTTGGTCATCTTGTAGTTGTTAATAAGTGCTACAGTATATAAATAAATCATTTATTTATTGATTGATTGAATGGTTGATTGATTGATATTTCTGACTAAAATTCCTAAGTCCTGTAATTACTGTAAGTCACATACTTAATTCTGTAAAGCTCCTTGGCGAAAATGCCCATTGTTTAAAGTGCTACATAAATATAACAAAATTGAACTGAATTAAATCTACTGGTAATAAAGAGAAATCTTTTCTTTGCTCCTTAAACATATTCTATATCTTTCAGGCCAGAAGTATTTTAGAACTTGCTAAGTTAATAAATATTAATAAATGTCTCAGGTCAACTAATGAATATTTATTACTAGTGGGTGTTTTCTTGTAAAGAAAAAGTAGTTTTCTTTACTTGATGCAGACCAATAATTTGATCCATCTGAGATGTTTTTTCTGTTTAATGATTTCTAAATAACTTGTAAATAGACACTTTGAAATACCTAGTTTTTAGATAGGCACTTGAGGTAAAAGAATACTTTTCAGTAGACTGCAAAAAATAAATTATTGAAAATAACTTAATTGTAGATGGATAATTACAGGATTGTGCTATTGGCAGATAAAATCAAATAAGAGATTGTAAAGCTTGAATTGACTACAAAAGTCTTGCGCCAACACTCATTTCTTTTTTTTCCCTTCTCTCTCCTCATGTTTTGCCTCCAAAGAGGCAGACTTCTTGTATTTTTAACATAGTCTTGAGCAATAGGTCTCCAGGCTCCCTCAAGGCCCTTACTGGCTCAAATTTTTGGCCAGTTGTTGGCTCTTATTTTCAGTCATGTATCTGTACCTGACCTGTTTCATAGGAATGTTTTTTATATGTTAAGCCACAAAGTGACCTCAGTCTAATATAAATAACTTAATTCATGAACTAGTAAGAAACAGGCACAGACAATGACAGGTGATCAAGTGATTAGTACTGGTGATACTGAATGCTGAGTGGTTTGACCAGACAAGAGAAGAAATGAGGTTACTGCTGAGGTTGTTACATAAACAAGTAGTTTTTAAATCGTATCTATATGTATCACTTTGCAGCCTGTCACAGTAAAACATTTGTTCCAATTCTTTCAATTAATCTACTTATTTTAGCACATTACTCTATGTTTTACATATATATGTTATCTAATATATTTATATATGATATGTATATTATCTAAGTACTAGACCCATTTGAAAAGTTAAACCAGGAAATTTCTATTCAAGATATCTGCACTTGCTAAAATGGCTTTTTTTTTTGGTTTGCAGTCAATGTTTTTTTTAATTAAATGGAGAAGATTTTCATTTCATATTAAGGCTCACATCCCAGACAAAGACTAATGAAGTTAAATGTCAGTGCATTGTGACCTGATGTGAACATTTTAGACTGAGTGACTCTGTCTAAACACCGACTCATGAACAGAAGGACTAAAATGTTTTTTTTCTTGTTTTTTTTTTCAGTAAACCCCCTACTGTCATTGCAGCACACTGCAATCTGTCTCAAGATAAAGTACATTCTGTCATTTCTGTCATGTCTGGAACTGAGGCAACGACTTAATTTGTGCAGATAAATGATTGCTGTTACATTTCATTATCCCATATTTGTAACATATGTTAGGAAATGTTAATAACCAAAAAGGTAAAAAAAAATTAAAAAACAGGGTTTGTATATTTTAAGTAATAATGACAGTGGTATGTGAATCACAAAGAACATATTGTCCATTTTACTGTAAGTGCAATAAAATGCAACGCACATCACTCCAAACCTGGCAGCATTTGTGTGCTGGTTGATTTACTGTATTGAACCTGACTTGGCACCACATCGAGCACCTTCTGTAGTACCCATTTTCACCTGGCAGTACATCTTGTATAACTGAGATGTCCGCTATAAATTACTGCTTTCAATTTAAAGTGCACAGACAAGGACACACATTATACAGTCAGAACAGTCCAAATGTTTATTAATTTTTTTTTTCTCCTCTACACCCACTGACGGGTTTATTTTACAGTAAGGACTGTTTTGTGATTTCTTTATTTACCAGGAAATTTACCAAAGTCTCCTCTAACTGTCAGGCTCCTGCTGTTAAGCTATGGCAAATGTTTTTTTTTTCCTTGCTTCTCTGCTCTTGTCAAGAAAATCAGAGATGAGATAATTGGTTTCTTTTAGCAAAGCACTCCCCAGAATCCCAGTTAAGACCATGTTGTCCTCAATACTCAAATTTCTATTATTATCTTCTGTTTATCTGTATATATACACGGCACTCAAAATGGAGTCTGGAGATAATCTGAGAATTAGTCACTGATTTTACAGAACTGCTTATATTCTAATCCCTTACCCAGTAACTCGAATAAGGAATAAAAATTGATGCTGTAGGAAAGTCAACAATTATCAACTACAACCAATCAACATTTATTTATATAGAACCTTACATTATAGCACTTTAAAAAAGGCAATAAGACAATAACTCTTATTATATAATAAAATATACAAAACCAAATAAAACACACATTTATAATTTATTATATAAATTATATTTATATAATATAAAATTACATTTAAAAAAACATAAAATTATAAGACATTAAAAGGAATTCTAAATAAATGAGTTTAAGTTTTGCTTTAAACAGAAACAGGTCAGTAATATAACATAACTCAGGTGAAATGGTGTTTCAGAGTTTAGGACCAGCCACTTCGAAAGCGTTAGGGCTGGGGTTCGGGTTAGGGTTCGGGTTAGGGTTCGAGTTAGGGTTAGCCCTGGGTCACTCCAACTCATTTAATTGAAAAAGGCTGCCTTGACAACAGAAACAATGTGTGTCTGAGAGTTTAAATTATTGTCTAAAGTCACAAATTTTTGACTGCTTGGCTAAAATGAGGGACTCAAGACGAGCGGTAACAAAACTAGGAGGACTGGAAATGCCCAACAGAATACATACTGTCTTACTCTCATTCCTATAGAGACAATTCTGTGACAGCCAAAGTTTGATGTCATGCAATCATCTGTGGATCGATTCAAGTGCATCAGAAGAATTTGGCACGACTGTCAAATAGATTTATAACTCATCTGCATATGAAACATATGTACATGTGCTTGAAATGAAACTCTGTGCTAACACTGTGTTGAAATAATCAACCCTTATATTAGAAAATAGAACAGGGCCCAAAATGTAACCCTGTGGAACACTAGATGTCAAATGGGCTGGTCAGGAAGAGTGATCACCAATCATAACAGAGAAAGTCCTATTTGTTAAATATGACCTAAACCAACGTAGTACAGTATGGTGTGATCAAGCTAGACATGATCGAAACCTCAGAGCTTCCATTCATCCATTCATAGGTAGTGTTTTATTCCTCATACACATAACGTTGCAGAACCTAGACCTGACCAACATAAGCAACACCTGTTCCCCTCAATATGGTTTATATGGCTTATATGGTAGAATCTAGGCATGATGGCAGCACCACTTCATCTGCCTCTCTTCTTAGAATGAAGTAACACCATCTCTCTAAAACAGGGTCAATCTGGACCTTTTTCCAGTGCTCCACAGACCATTCTTTATGCTCCCTAACAAATGAAAGCCTATTTTTTTTCAATTAGTCTGGCTGTAAAAAAAAAAAAAAAGATATCACCACCCAGATTTATATAAGCAAATAGGTAAGAGCCTTCCATAATTTGGATTGGAAAATTACTGCAGTTATTAATATGTTTCACCTGGCAGACATATCCTGTGATCATGGCAAAGACATTACTCTGTTTCAGAAGGGACAAATTATTGGCCTGCATCAAGTAAAGAAAACAACTAAGGAGACTGCTATTAAAATTACTAAAATTAGGTTAATAACTGTAAAAAGCATTATTAAAACCTGGAAGCGTAGTGGTAAACCATCCACTTGGAGGAAAAAATTTGGTTGGAAAAACATCTCGAATAGGCGTGTTGGGAGACCTTTTCATGAAGCTTAATGAAATGCTTAGTACGAGCCTGTTGGAATAGTGTTTTATTCTCCTTACATCGTTTATATATTAATGAATAACATGTCATACTTTTTTATATATTATGTTTAATATTATTGAACATCCACAAAACAAGTACATTATAAGTTTTAGAATCCTTAATTCTAATTGTTTGGAAGGTGATGATTAATTTTCTGTAACAGCAACTCCAGGAGGTGATCACGAAGTGGGGTACACCCTGGACAAGGTGCCAATCCATCTCAGGGCACACACACATAAGCTCATTTACAATGCTATGAGCAAATCTAGGAATGACAGTTAGCCTAATCTGCAAGTCTTTGGACTGTGGGAGGAAACCCACCAAGCACAGGGAGAACATGCTCACAGACCCAAGGCGGAAATCGAACCAGGACCCTGGAGGTGCAAGGTAACAGTGCTAACCACTAAGCCATCGTGCCGCACAACAAAATCATATTTTACCTACAGTATTAAGAGAAAGCATGTTATAAAATTACACAATGATTATGTTCATCCTACCATTTTTAACATTTTTGCCATGTACCACTATTACATATGAGGGTTTCTTAATTCCAAAATAATGGTGAAAAAACATGTGTTGTTCTCATGTGAAATGTACCTTAAATTATAGAATGACTTGTAAGGTGGACATAATCAAATCTAAAACTAATAAATAGTTTAAACAATGTTATTTAACAAAGAAAAACAACTAACCAGTCATAATTTGAGGTGTTTTTTTATGTATATTACAATTTCTATGCCTTCAAAAATCCAGGAATGTACAACTATAACACACCTCAACAACAAAATGCCTGGTATGTTATATATTTAAATAGTTATATTATATTCATTATTTAAATCTGTGATGTGATGATAAGATCCTTGGCATGTTTTACTCTGAACTATTATAAAATTTGGGCTAACACAAGTTGGACTTCACATCCAGTGTCCTTTTACCTTTTGTAAGGCATTTTAACAAGATCAAAATTACTTGCATACGCATTTTGAAGTTTGCTTTATGCACCCACACTGCATATACTCAAGCAAGATAAGAAGAGCTGATTAAATTCCTTCTTCTGTGTTGCATATGTACCGATGGGACTCTGACTTCAATGCGTGCCTATTACACAGGCTGTTGCATTGTATTGTTGATGGCTTTACATTCAAGCATATTGGTGTAAGAAGCATTGGTGTAAGTAAATAAATTGGCAGCAGAGCACCAAACTGCATATGCATCCAGACATACAGAATACACAACTTAGGTTTGTCTCTGATTTCATGGGCTGAATGACGATGCAGTGGTTTATGATGTGACAGCAGGGTGATTAATTGCTTGCTTTCCTTTTGTTGCTGTGTTAATACAATAAACGGTCTGTTGTGTATGGAGAATGCAAAGTAGCCGGATGGGTGTGTCATTATATATATATATATATATATATATATATATATTGCCTGTCCAAAAAAAGGAGGCACACACTATATTATGTGTATATATTTGCATACTATATACTGTATGCAATGCACAACATCAATTTCTCCTGTATTAATGATGTGAGAGTCGGACGCTGTGTGATAAGGTTAAGGTCTTGATAAGGTTGAGGCAGGATGGCTGCATCACTTCATCTGCTTCTCTTCTTACCCTGATACATCCATAATTCTAAAACGGTAAATCTGGACTGATCAGACCACATGAC
Organism: Platyallabes tihoni; assembly: GCA_030068045.1. Classification (NCBI taxonomy): domain Eukaryota; kingdom Metazoa; phylum Chordata; class Actinopteri; order Siluriformes; family Clariidae; genus Platyallabes; species Platyallabes tihoni. The sequence goes on from JAQQZS010000038.1 coordinate 11,056,315, forward strand.
CTTTTCCCAATGCTACACAGTCCCTTCTTTATGCTTCCTAGCAAATTAATGCTTTCATGTCTGATTAGCCTTGAGGAAAAGAGTCACCACCCAGATTTAAGTAAGCAAATAAGTAAGAGCATTTCATTGGATAATTAATTCAGTGATTAGTATGTTTCAGCTGGCAGACATATCCTGTGGTAATGATAAAGATGGTACTGTGTTTTTAGAAGGGTCAAATTATATATCCCTGCATCAGGAAAAGAAAACAACTTTTTTTTTGCTGAAACTACAAAAATTGGGTTAATTATTAATTGAAACACATTATTAAAACTTGGAAGGATAGTGGTGAACCATCATCTTCGAGGAAGAAATGTGGTCGGAAAAACATCCTGAATAAGCGTGTTGGGAGAACTCTTAATGACTTAGTGAAATGCTTAGTATGAGCCTGTTGGAGCAGTGTTAGGATCTGGGGTTGCTTCTGTTGGTCAGGTCTACAGTAGGTTGAGCAATGTTATGTGCCCAAAAATTGAGGTCAGGATTCAACAGGCTCAAATTGTAAAAGAGTGGTTCAGGGAGGGTGGCACGGTGGCTTAGTCATTAGCACTGTCACCTTGTACCTGCAGGGTCAAGGTTTATTCCTGCCTCGGGTCTGTGTGCATGGAGTTTGCATGTTCTCCCCATGCTTGGTGAGTTTTCTCAGGGTACTCTGGTTTTCTCCGACAGTCTGATTGATTGGCGTTCCCAAAATTGCCCGTTGCATGTGAATGCGTGTGAGTGTATTTGTGTGTGCCCTGCAATGATTGGCACTCTGTCCTGGGTGTACCCTGGTTTGGTACCCTGGGATAGGCTCCGGGGCCCCGCGACGCTGTACACAGGATAAAGCAGTATAGACAATGAGTGAGTGAGTGAGTGGTTCAGGGAGCATGAGATATCATTTTCACACATGTATTGGCCACCAGAAATTCCAGATCTTAATTCCATTGAGAATATGATGGAGAAGGCTTTATGTAGTGGTCCAACTCTCCCAACATCAATATAAGAGAAAAATTAATATGACTCTGGATGAAAATAAATGCTGACATTGCATAAGCTTATTGAAACAAGGCCATGGTCATAAATAAAGCAAATTGCGGTCCAACAAAATATTAAAGCATATGACATTTATTTAATTATTTAGACAGTGTAGATAGATAGATAGATACAGGGAGTGCAGAATTATTAGGCAAATGAGTATTTTGTCCACATCATCCGCTTTATGCATGTTGTCTTACTCCAAGCTGTATAGGCTCGAAAGCCTACTACCAATTAAGCATATTAGGTGATGTGCA
>JAQQZS010000038.1:11079578-11090429 GCA_030068045.1 Platyallabes tihoni
GAGCCTGGCCGGGGAATCGAACCCAGACCCTGGAGGTGCAAGGCGACAGTGCTAACCACTACACCACCGTGCCACCTGTACATCATCAAAGGTAAATATTTTCCTGAAATTGACAACATTGTGTTATGAAATAAGTAAAGATTTACATTACAGGTTTTTTTCTCTGATGCTGCAACACATTCCTGCACAAAGTCTGTAGACTAAGTCTCCAAAATCCATATTAGTTTACCTAGAGTTATCATGCTAACTAGATAATATATAATAATAATAATCCACCTTTACAGTAGTCTGCTGTATAGTATTGGTACTGGAACTGTGTTTGGCTGACATTCTGTAGTATCCCAAATAAATAAACAAGAGACATCATCCACAAATGGAGAAAACTTGGAACATTGGTGAACCTTGATCGGTGACGAGTGATCGGCCTACAAAAATGACTTCAAAAGCATAATTCTCATATCAGGACTCGTCCAGGAGCTCATAAAAAAAAACCCAGAACAGCATCTACAGGCCTGCAGGCCTCACTCGTCTCAGTGAAGGTCAGTGTTCATGATTCAACAATAAGAAAGAGAGACCGGGGGCGGGGGGAATGGCATCCATAGGAGAGTTCCAAACCGAAAGCCACTGCTGACCAAAAACAACACAAAGACTCGTCTCACATTTGCCAGAAATCTTAATTATCATAATTATTTGCCAGAATCTTAGTTATTCCAGAACTTTGGGCCAAATTTTCTATGGACTGTTGAGACAAAAGTTTAACTTTTTGGAAGGTGAGTGTGTCCCGTTACATCTGGTGTAAAACTAACCCAACATTTCATAAAAATCATACAAAGAGTCAAACATTAAGGTTGCAGTGTGATGGTCTGGGGCTGATTTGCAACTTCAGGACCTGGAAGACTTTCCATAATTGATGGAACCATGAATTCTGTGATCTACCAGAAACTCCTGAAGGACAATGTCCGGCCATCAGTTTGTGACCTCAAGCTCAAACACACTTGGGTTATACAGCAGGACAATGATCTGAAACACACCACCAAGTCCACCACTGAATGGTTTAAAAAATATATATATATAAAAGTTATGGAGTGGCCTAATAAATCTTATCGAGACAACATTAAACAGACCGATCATGCTTGAAAACTCTGAAATGTGGCTGAATTAAAATAGTTCTGAAAAGAAGAGCGGAACAAAATCCCTCCACATTGATGTGAAAGACTCATTGCTAGTTATCGCAAAAGCTTCATTGAAGTTGTTGCCACCAACGGTGACATAAACATTTATTAGTTTTTGGGGGGCAATTACTTTTTTCACATAAGGCCAGAAAATCAGTACCGTATTTACAAAAAAACTTCAATTTGTAAGACCACACACGTTTTCATTTATGTCAAAATCAATGAATTATTAGATGTAATCAGTTTATATATCAAATTTTTGACAGATTTAATTATAAAATGAGTAACACAGATGACAGACTTAAAAGCTTTACATAAAAATTACAATATAAATGATGACATTTCTAAACAAATGAAGTGAGACGTCTGACGTAGCTTTTGCATTGATCCTCATCTCTGATGCAGAGACAATTTCAAATCATCAAATGTGTTTCTAAACAAATCTCTTTTCATGTAACAGTAACAGAGGACAAAGATCTAAAAATATATACATGAATTTGTATATAAAAAAAAATCTTCATCCAAATTTAATTGTAAAAAAAAAAAAAGTTTTTAAGAAAGAATCTCAGACAGCCAAGTGTCAGTGAACAGGATGCATTGAGAGAGGGGGGAAAAGGAAAAAGAGAGAGAAACAGTGCCTTAATCCTCCTAGACAATACAGATTCATGTATATGTACAAATACTGCACTTCCTGTGTGTATATATAGATCAAGAGTGTCTTTCCTGAAATTGTCTGGCCACCAGAGGGTTTCCTTCCTGACTTTGACTTTCAAGATTCCATCCATCCATTGTCTATACAACTTATCCTGTGCGAGGTCACCGGGGGGCCTGGAGCCCATCCTGGGGAGCTCAGGGCACGGGGGGGGGGGGTATGGGTGCACTCTGAATGGAGTTACCACAAGAACACACATTCACTCAGACACACACCATCACACTCGCACACACACATAATCACACACACTGAGAAATTTGGAAATGCCAGTCACTACATACAGGAGGAAACCCACCAAGCACTGGGAGAACATACAGCCTGGGATTCGAACCCTCAACCGCAAGCTGTTTGATATTGATGTTAAATTGTAGGGTTCACCTCATCTAAGACAGAGTGTAACAAAATCATCTATACATATGAGAAGAGAATATAATTGCACTACATTCTGATGAAATGTGTTAATGTCCCTTATGTACGGAGACTTTTGAGACACCCTGTAGAATATTAAATGCACCTGATGATACTGAAAAACAGCTTAATTAGTGAAAGTAAAAAAAAAAACTTGTTTTTATATTATATTTGTTTAATAAGAACAAATTAATGCATCTTAAAAAGGTGTAATAAAGATGTTACAAAGCACTGACACTGGAGACTCCTTCCCTAAATTACACCATAAACTTCACCATGTTAACAAATGCAAAACTATAGAAATGATAACGCTAACGCTAACATGGTTATTACATTTATAATACAATGGAAATCCATGGTCTTGAGCTGGACTACAGAGGGTCCTAAACGGATGGATGGAATCAACCAATCAGATTCCAGAATTCACTAATCATCCCAACATGAGCCAAAAAACATAACGCACTCACTCACTCACTCACTCGTTCATCATCTCTACTGCTTTATCCTGTATACAGAGTTGTCGGGAGCCCAGAAAACTTAAGGCACAAGGTGGGGTACACCCTGGACGGGGTGCCAATCCATCTCAGGACACACACACACACACACACACACAACATACTCATACAAACATACACACTCATCAACTTACTATGGGCAAATTAGTCTACTCTGCATGTCTTTGGATTGTTGGAGGAAACCGGAGTACACGGAGGAAACCCACCAAGCACAGGGAGAGAACATGCAACCTCCACACACACAGACCCAGGGTGGGAATCAACCCCTCATCCCTGTCGACAGTGCTAACCACTACGCCACCGTGCTGCCTTTGGTTACATTTACAAATAATAAAAATGAGTTAATCCATCCTAAACAGTATCGCTTATGTCTAACACAAATCAGCTATTACATTAAAGCGACCTGCTTAATATTGTGTGTACCCAAAAAAGGCTCTGACCTGATGTAAATAAAATGCATTTCTCAGACCATGTCCCATCTGAGATGGTCTGATTGCTCCATTGTAGGTTCTTTCTTGACTTAACTTTTCTGCGCTGTATGGGGGTCCCATTTAAATTAAATTTTAATCTATTATTTGTACATAACGTAATTTTTTTTAAAATTACAGCGTTTCTATATTTTTGTATATTTGTAATTTTTTTCTCTTATTTCATACTTTATATTTTTATTTTTAGGTCATCAGCAGTCATGTACGCACTTCATTTTATATCATACTGTGTATGTGACAAATAGAATTGGAATTTGAACAACATAATGTCATCTTAAACAGCACTTTGTGGCACGGTGGTGTAGTGGTTAGCACTGTTGCTTTGCACCTCCAGGGTTCAGGTTTGATTCCTGCCTTGGAGACTGTGCGCATGGAGTTTGCATGTTCTCCCTGTGCTTGGTGGGTTACCTCTGTGTACTCCGGTTTCCTACCACAAATTGAGGCTTGAATCCATGACCTTCCGGTCAGTAACCCACTGCCTTAACTGATCGAGTCACCACCAAATTTGGATAATTCCAAATCTCCAAGCCCTGAAAAAGGACGCTACTTGGTGTAAGGGATTCTACACTCTACTTAGCTCATTATCTTTCCACTTTACCCTATTTTGGATCCAACCCCAGAACAGTTAGTAAGTTGAAGCAGAGTAAGTGGAGAAATAAAGGAAAACGTGTGCATCACCTTCAGTCTTTGCCTTTTGGCTAAATACCGGACATAATTTAAAATTACTTGTGCCCCTGTTATGGGTAAGAATGTTTAGATTACTTTAACTGTTTGTTAGGTTCATTAACATACAATGTACAATCTCCCATAAGATTTTATTAATTAAAGGCCTGCTATAAGTAGATATTGTTAGTCTTTCTGCTGCTCCCGTCGAGGGGCCGCCACAGCAGACCATCTGATCTGCACAACAACATGGCATGGGTTGCTGGATGTCTTTCCTGACACAAGCCTCCCATTTTATCTGGGCTTGGGACCAGCAATGCATTCAGTGGCTGGGGTTTGGGCATTGGGTGGAAATCAAACCAGGATCAATCACGTGGATTTGAGATATGACTATCAGGTATGCTCTATTTATGCTACAGTGGATTGGAGCAGTAAGGCTAGCCTTTATGGCCATGACTGACTGTACTTTAAGTGCCTTCCCGCCACGTACATAAACAACTTATAAAGAATTCCCCTTTTACTCTAATAAGCAATTATCAGCAGTTCATCTGTTCTCTCATCCTTAATTTAATGCAGAAGTCTCTGAGATTGTACATATTGTCTGTTACCATAACTAACGATCTTTCGATAAAATAACTTACAGGTGTAATCAGTGAAAAGGGCTTCTGGAACTTAGCTTATTACTTTAAGACAGTTTGCTGCCACCTTCAGGTAAGTTAAAAAACTGCAATGTGTTGGCTGACAGGCAGGCCATTTGACCTCTGCCCATTGATCATATTTGGCCTTGGGACAGACTTCTTGACACTTCTGTCTTACACCAACACTATGCCTAAAAATAACCTTCCAGTAATAGTTTCTTTCCTCACACAAGACATGTGTGACTATGATCAGAGCTAAACTGTCCTCCATTTATATATTCATCATCTATAAAGCTTTATCCTGTGTAAAGGGTCACAGAAGCCTGGAGCCTATCCCAGGAGACTTGAGGAATGAGGCAGGATACAACCTGGACAGGGTGCAAGCACACACTTACACACTACAGGCAATTTGGGAAGGCCAATTAACATAATCTGCATGTCTTTGGACTGTGGGAGGAAACCCACCAAGCATGGGGATTACATGAAAATTCCATGCACACAGATCAGAGGCTGGAATCGAACCTGGAACCTGGAGGTGCAAGGAGAAAGTCCCAACCACTAAGCCACTGTGTCGCCACCTGTCCTACGATGTTGCAAAGAGACACCTACCATCTCCTTTCTTCTATTCATGACCACAATCCAGAACTTGAGTTGTGCTCCCTTGTTTTCCAGCTAGTCATGGAACCAACCTCGCCCCCCACCTACACTGGGTTAGCTATAAATAGTTTTGCTGTTCAGTATGTCACTTACCTGCAGCTATCCGAGTTATTCCACATCACACTTGTCTATGAAGCACTTCAGATCCTGCTGTTCCACAGCACAAAGGGCTAAGAAGATTTAGACACTGATTTGGAGTTGCCACAACCTAGAGACCTTACTAATCAAAAATTAGTCAAATGTCATATAAAACAGGGAGGGATGAATACCACAAAACTCAATTAAAGTCTCTTTGAAGGACCTGCTGTGAGACATGGCACCGCTAAATGTGCTCCTCCCAGAATTAAAGTCACACACAGCAGAGCCTCACACTTTTCATCAGAGTATTCCCTTATACCCCCAAAGCTTATCCTTTCCCCAGCTTACTTACCCACGAAAGTACTCTGACAGCTTGAAGTTCTCATTAGATTTTAAAGACATCACACTGCATCACAACACCATTAATATAAACATTCCTGAGGCTCAATAAATTATTACAACTTTTCTGATTGAAGTAAGGTGCCTCCATCATTCATAATTCTACAGGAACCCAGTGTGAGAGCTCTCACCTTTCTGTTGGATTCCCTCAACGCCTCTCATTATATGGAAAAACTGCATTCTTGCTAAATTCACCACGTGACCTTCAATCTTGTGTTTCTGCCCAGTGTTGCATCAGCCACCTCAATCTGTCTCCACTGCATAGTCAAAAGTTTGTGGACTTCAGTCCCAGACACCTATATCTGGGTTTTCCCCACAATCTTTTGCTACAAAGTGTGAAACACACATAAGCAGCCCAGACATATTTCAGTTAGTATGCTGGGGGCTGACTGGGCAAATCCCACCAGCCAATATATAGTGGAAAAGGTAGGGGTTTGAAAAGAGCATTACTTGCTAAACTTTCTACAAGCATGATAGTAGATGGTAACTTGATCATCAGACCAATGGTCATGGGGCATGTGGGGCAAATGCAAAAGCAAGCATAACTGATGGTATCGATGATATCATTGCCTTGGTCTTCAGGTGGGCCGGACGTTTGGCCCGTGCCATGACATGCCACTCTTTGAAGCACTGTACACATAGGCTCCACTGCTGCTACCTGGGACTCACAGTGGCATCCATGCTTACAGCTCATCCATGACATGCTTTCTGGATCTGATCTCAGCAGCACTCAACAGCAGGTTGTTCAGCCTTGCAGGTTTCTGATAACAAGCTTGGATTTGTTTCTTTTCACAGTGTGACTGTAAGTAAAACATTCTCATTGGAAAGTACAGTATGTAAATCACAAGAAAATTCTAAATCTGAATAAATGCAAAAGAAGATTTAAGCACTGAAATGCTCTTTAGTCTTCACTCTTTAAACCTGCTTGCTGTGGTTTGTAAACCTGGATTTCAAATCTGATCAAGATAAACTACGAAAAAAGAGGTCCTTTATTCATATTTCATAGTGGTGACACTTATGTATGACTATGGGAAAAAGACTACATTATGCATGGTCTTGAGCACAATATTGCTTACATATCTGGAAAAGAGATGGAGAAGTTGCCCACACACCCAAATACAAAACAAGAGACAGCTGCACAATAGAATAATTATACATTGTAACACACAAAACATCTTTACGCTTTAGCAAGCACAGTCAGACCAGTTGACCTTCTCCAACCCGGTTGTCACAGGGGAGCAGTGTGAATCCTCAGGTGCCTTTTTAAATTGCATTTCTGTGTAAACCGTTTCCCACAGTCCATGCAGATGTAGGGTCTTTCTCCCGTGTGGACCCTGCGATGTGCCTTCAAGTTGCTGAGTTTTGTAAAGCTGCGGCCACACAGCCCACAGGTGAACTGCCTCTCCCCTGTGTGGATCTGTTGGTGAGCTCTCAAGTGGCAGAGGTGCGAGAAACCCTTACCACACTGTGAGCAGATGTGCTGTGTCCTTGCCACGTGGTGTCCGACATGGCCCTGAGTCCTAATGCCTACCGCATGTGCGAGATTTCTTCCTGACTGCAAGCCACTGACTGTTCTCTCTTCTGCGTAGGAGTGCTGGAGTTGTGGAAGTGCCTGAGGGGGTTTTGGCAGAGGGGGACTTTTGTGGAGCGAATGTCCCTGGGACATGTTCACAGTGCTCGAACTTGATGCCAATGCGTTGGCATGTTCTGCAGGTTTGGGGTGTTTTTTAATCAGCATCCTGAGTTGCTGTGTGACCTGAGACGACAGACTTTCTTTAGCGCAAGGTCCTGGATAGACTGCACGTCTTTCCTCAGAGCTTCCTACAGGTAGAGGATTTCTGTGCTGGAGCTCTTCCCGTACCTGACTCACCCTGCTAGCTGTGGACGTGGTCCCTGTGCTTGTCCTGTCCAACTCTTCCCATTCTGGGGGAAGCACCACTACAACTTCCTGTTTAATGGCCACTGATTCTGCGGTGCCTGTCTGCTGGTTCACAGTGGGGGACAGTGAAGATGGCGCAGACCCCGTATGCTCAGACTGTGAAAGCGATGGTTGTACCAAGTGCTCGGTTTTAGACTCTGGCTTTTTTGATTGTGCTCTCTGTTTCACCGAATCCTGAGTACCAGCACTGGTGCCAGGTAGGTTGTCTCTCTGAGGAAGCCAGTGCTCAGGCTGCGATGTCTGGATGCCTGATGTTTCTGCAGCATTGTGGCTCTGGGATACCCGGTGATCTGCTGTGGTGTGACAGCGTGCTGTCGAGTAGATCTGCACACCCGAGGCCTCTGCAATTTCCGCTTTAACCGACCCTGTAGCTTTCATTCCATCCAGCTGAGTCTGAAAAACACAAGAGAATCTGTCTTTCAATTCTATCTGGACTCTTATACCTGCATAACCGGTTATTATGGGAAATAAAAAACAAAACAAACAAAAAAAAAAAACACATGTATGGTGGTGTGTACAAACTCATTTATTAAAAGTTCAAAGAGGAGATGCTGTTTGTCTATCCAAATGCTGCTTTTACAGAAAATGATTAAGCTGAATAAAGTGAATAACGTAAGGTGATACATTTGTCCTTTTACTTGCCTGCTATCTAAGAAAAGGTATTTCACTTTTTTAAGTTCTACAAAATTGTGTCTCATAATAACAACCCAGATCATACAATTAATAAATGGTTAAAAGCATTTCAGTTAAAGTGTAAATTAATTTTGGTTTCGTAACCCTCAATTTCCAGTTTAGAGCAAGTATTAACTTATTTGTTTTTTGCATGTTTAAAATTATAGACGGCATGGTTAGCACTCTGGCCTCGCATCTCTAGGGTCGAGGGTTCAATTCATGTTCAATTCGAGTTTTCATGTTCTACCCGTGCTTTCTATTCCAGTTTCTTCCCATAGCCCAAAGACATGCAGATAAGTCTAACTGGCATTCCCAAATTGCCCACAGAGTGTGAATGAGTGGGTGTGCATGTGTACCCCATTATGGATTGCCACCCTGTCCAAGTGTACACCACCTCATGTCCAAAGTCTCCTGGGATAGGCTCCAGGCTTCCTGCAGCCCTGCACAGGATAAGTGGTATAACATCTCCTAATTGTCTTTGCATCAGAAGTAAGCAGGATTTATGGCAGAAATAAAACCCAAGTGAGCCGTACTTGAATGCTTAGGTCATAAATCCAAGCATGATCAAGAGCAGACTGTCAGACATGCAAGCTCAATATATACAGTAAGCACACCTTATCTCCTCCCTTAGTCCTTTTTTACCTCCTTACCAAATTATTAACACATTATAGGCAAACTTTTCAAAAGAAATTCTCCCATTATGTTTAAGTTTTTCTATCATATTATGTTACGTCATATACCTCGTAATCTGACTCCCAACGCCATTTGTACGAAGTGATTATATTTTTTCCCATAATAATTCATTTTTCTTGCAAATTACTTTCTTTACACTTCTTTTGTTTAGTTTAGAAAAAAATATCAGGTTGTTACTTATTCTACTATACATGCCTGTTTTTTCCTGGTTTATTGTACAGTTCTCAAGAGACAGGTCATGAGTATGCATCTTTTTCGCACTATTTCCATATTTTTGTCATGTTTTCCAATTTGGCAGGTGTAGCACGTGCAATCAATACATGTTTCAATCCTTCATTAAGTATGCACGTGTCTCTGATACATGTTTGTGTCTCGCACCTGGCACCTTACCTTGTGTCTGCTTATTGTACATTATGACTGGCTATAAATCAAGTACAGTTCGTGCTTCATCTTACTGGGTCACGCTAGGGTTTTCCCCATGTACACACTGATCTTCCCATGTCACACGTAGCATCATACTGTACACTGGGTATCACTACCCATCCCCTTACTGATTATGTTTTATGACCTGTCATACTCCCTGTCTGCTTTTCTTATCTCACCTCTAAGTGAACCCATGTTTTATGAACTGTCATATTGTCATACTCCCTACTTACTTCTATATTTTTTCACTAAGATTAATATTATGTTGATTAATATTATCATATTGTTACATTGCTGTGTACACAAGTATATTTTACTAAAATATGCTTTCACTAACCTAACATATCCTGCTGTATACAATTACAGCAGCATCACAGAAGAGCTCTCGTTATGACCTGTTATGTTATGACCTGTTTATTAACACCAGCAGTAATGGAAGTAGCAGCGTGTGCAGTTACAGTATAACAGGAGTCACCTCACCTTCAGCTCAGGGTCAGGGATGGTTGTCGTTGCCTCTTGACCTGGAGTTCCACTGCCCTTGTCACAGATTCTCCTGCCTGCTTCAGACACACCCTCCTGCTTTGTAACACAAATCATCTCCGCACCTGCAACTGTACAGTGCGGTAGATCACTCAGTTGTACATTCGACTTGTAGAACAATTACTAACTGTGTCATATGTGAGGAATGAAAAGCAACAATTATAGGAAAACGATGTACGACTGGGTACGGCACAAAGCTGACGTTAATTACTATTAATTACTGTTAACTATTACAGCCTTGAAGGATTTATTTCATTTCAATACCACAAAAGCTTGCCAATGATAACAAATCTTCATTTATTATGAACATGTCATGCTTTTTAGCAGTTTATGGGTCATTTTGTTCAATAAGTTAATTCCTGTTATTAGAATACTTAATTCACTCAGTTGCCTCCCTTTAAGGTGTGGGATATTTTTTTTTGTCTTCCGACTCAGGAGTCTATTGATCTTGCAGGATTTTATTGCAGAAATAAAAGCCCATGTAAGTTCAAGAGCAGACTGACAAGGGTTAGGGTTAGGGTTAGGGTACCTTATCAAATTAAACTCTCACTTAAACTTATCATGTATCCCTCATGTCTTTAATGTATGTTCTCTGCTCTGCTTGGTACAGTGATAAGTACAGGATCAAACTGATCCGCTCTAGTCCCTCACGCATTTGCCCACCATTGTGTACAAGTGTCACGAAAAGGTACCTGACCTTCCCTGGCATCCCTAAAACAAAGCCATAGAACTTAAACAATGTGATATTTAAAATTTCTTTCATTTTTGTGGAGGCACAGCGAATTTTTATCAACTTGTTATAAATTCATTTTGTGAGTATATTAACATGTGCTTTCTCAACATTTCAAAATTTT
>JAQQZS010000038.1:11090860-11101073 GCA_030068045.1 Platyallabes tihoni
GCGGAATATCCAGTCCGCACAACAACTTGGCACAGGTTTTACGCCGGATGCCCTTCCTGACGCAACCCTCCCATTTTGTCCAGGCTTGTTAACTTATTCATTTATTTATTTATTTATTTATTGTCACAGAGAGTTGGAATAAGCTATTTCACATATTGGTTGTGTGTGTTATGTGATAAATAACATATAAAGACAGTTATATGGGGCCCAAAATGTATAAAGACTTCCATATATATATATATGTAGAGCGAGAGAGATAGAGAGAGAGAGAGAGAGAGAGTATTGGGCATTAAATTATTAAATAACAATAACAGTCAGTTGTTATTTTAAGACATGAAGGGTCAGCTGATCTGGAACAGTTCTTGCAAGAACAGTATTGTCAAGAAAACCGATCAAGGTGAAACTGGCTCTCATTTGGAGTTACCAGCCTCAGAAATCACCAATTAACATCAACTCAGATTAGAGTCGTTCAAAGTCGTTAAACTGTTCAAAGGAGATTGTTGCATATTTTGGATGCCATCAGCATTTTTTTTTTACAGTGTAGAAAGAAATAAAAATCAGGACAGACCATGGAGGTAGAAGGTGTGTCCAAACTTTGGACTGATTGTGTATAATGTAGATCATCAACATAGGTCTTCCTGTAAATGTCTGTGAAGTGTTTACTACAGAAGCAACAACAGAACTACTCTTTGAATCAGAACTACTACTACAAGAGCTCCTGTTACAGAAAATTAATCAACACCCTTTGACCAATCCAACCAGAACAGTAGATCTCAGCTGGGTCACTGACCTTCACTTTGCCTCCTGGGGTCTCCTGTCACAGGGGTGTCCTTTTTGGAGAGTCCGGTTCTGCCGCAGTCCGTACATCTCACTCGCTTCACTCTTTCTCTCTCTCCGAGTTTACTTTCCAGGGTTTGCAGTCTTCGTCTCAAAACCTCGACTTCTTGTTTCCCGCGCCCGATCTCCTCTAAGAAGCTTCCCTCCACCAGCCTGGTGATTTCACACAAAGCTGATCTCAGGACGGTCTCCATCACGCCGGAGAGCTGAGTCTGAAACGTCAGGAGGAGAGAATCCGACATCCTGCTGCGTCCCATATACACCTCCTCACTCCCGGAGAGACTCAATCACCAAAGCAACCAGTAACACGGGTCAGGATGGAACATACACACACACACCCTTCTTACTGATCTGATGTCGTACACTCAATTCGACCGTTACATCCTTGACACCTTGCGTGTTTCATCAGTTCCTAGCATAACTAGCTTCCCCTGCTAACTCAGCACTCATGCTAGCTCTGCTTGGCTAAGCTACACACACACACACTTTCCCTAAACAACAGCGTCAAGTATTATTGTTGTTGTTTTTTTTTTTTAATCTTCTCAGAAACAAATATCTTACAAGCAAAAATGCGGTTGAATTTACGGGGACTATTAAGCTAATAGACTTGGTTGGACGTAACGGTGTGAAAAGGGGAACCTTGTTGTCCTGCGTGACGTCACGCATTGTACAGTGGCCCGCATGGATGCTGCTAACGTGAAATGCGTTGCGGGAAATAGTGGATATCACTAACACAAGAAGAAGGCATGATGTAAACAAGGAGTTTTCAGCTCCAGAGTCCAGGAGGGATGGTGTCGCCTTCCTCACAAATGCAGCTGATTCAACTAACTGTTATTTACTAGGTTCAGTGGGATCTCCCGGTCAGGTGTTGAAGTTGTCTGAAGAAACCAAACACACACACACACACAGTTTTATGAATAAAATGTATAGACCAAACTGTGCTGCTGTTATTCTAACTAATGTGTCCTTCTTTTCAGACCAGGATAGCTCCATCCTTGAGCATGCCTAGACGTAATATTTTCAAATAATTATAAAGAGATTGAGGAGGCACAAGTCTTGGGTGTTTGTGCATGGAGTTAGCATGTTCTCCCTGGGCTTGGTGGGTTTCCTCAGGGTTCTCCGGTTTCCTCCCACATTCCAGAGACATGCAGATTAGGTTAACTGGCATCCTCAGATTACCTGTAGTGTGTGTGTGCACCCTGCAGTGGATTGGCAACCTGGTAAGGGTGTACCCCACCTTGGTCTACTAGGATGGGCTCCAGGCCACCTCAAGATAAGAGGTATAGAAGATGAATGAATTTTAAAGAGATTACCTTGTTGGTCTGTCTGAGGATGAATTTTGATATAGCCTTTTTTATCATTAATATAATAATAATAATAATAATAATAAATTGATTGGTTGATTAATGAATGAATGATTTTATTTTTTGATGACCTGGTCCATCTTAACACTGTTTGAAGTTCTGCCAATAAACCAACCGTCTCATTGTGAGCCTAGGCAAGTTGTTGCTTTTAAAGCCACTAAATAAAATACAAGAGTATTTATAATGTATTAATAGCTGAACATTACTTGCTCAAACATTTGCTTCATACTTCCTCATAAAACTATAAGTCTATTTGTCTTCATGTCTGTCTGTAGATTAAATGGCCATTTTGAGATTTTAGGCTTCACTTACTGTATGATACAGGTGCACTTTTTAAATATAAAATGACCCACACTTGGCCATCTGTTTCTCTGCAGTCGAGGCTTCGGATTGCCAGCGAGTTGTCAGATCAAAACAAGGCAGTGCCAAGCTGTCAATGTTCCACCATCGAGGTACACGGCCTCAATCTGAGCAGTTCACTTCAGTGCTGAGCTGCACAATAATGAAAGAGTAATGCAATTCCACTGTCTTATCTATATTTAGTGCTCGATTTATCCTTTTCTGTATTCAAATTTAAACTTGGAATCTGACTGGCATAAATGCCAGCACTGGCATGAGAAGGAAGGTGTGTGAATTCTGGGTCAGACGTTTCCTTTTCCTCCTGTACATCACTTGATTAGTCTCATCTAGAGATAAACATGGAAATGTTTTAGTAATCCATCACATCTTTCATATGATTTTTTTAAACAGCGACTACTAAGCACCTCTGAAAGTTGCTGTACATAAGGCCAGCTGCTATATGCTGCAAATGTAAAGGCACGCTCAAATCTCAACTAAATCCTTTGCTGGTATATGCAATTTTTATGAGTTCAGAACATATTATCGGTTAAGTCTAAAATTATCTGTTCAGTATATTTGTATGGGATTATATCTGTTGTGAAAGCTTTTAAGAAAATGTATGTAGTAACCAGGTACCTAATAAATTGGCAAATACCAACATTTATAATTACACATTATATTAACCTTTGTATTTTCAATAACATGGCTTAACTTTTCATTTTCAGCTAAACCATTATTAAAAACGGTTTTATATTTAAATATTCATTCATATATTGACTTTTTACACACACACATACACACACACACAGAACCTTAGCAGTTGAGCCTTGTGTAACTCCAGTGTCGGTGGTCTTCCTTTCATCTATTGAAAGGTTTTAGTCCAGAGTGCTTATACACACTCCTCTACACACCATCTTCACATACCTTAAAAGCTTGTCTTTGTAAAAATGTACCAGTGAGATATCTGGCAGAGATCAATACAAATACAGTCCTAACACCCAAGCCCCCCCCCCTCCAAATTAAAATAAAGTAAATTTAAAAAGAACCATATATGTGACATAATAATAATAATACACTTCAGATAAAATTAACTTAGCAGTAAAACATTCCTTATTAAAATAGTATTAAATAAGATGATAGATATCAGTTTGTAACTGTAAAAGTATTCCAGAGGCACTGCAGTATTAAACATTATATAGACATCACTAACACTCCCTTCCTTAAATCATGAAATGTTGCAGACTAACTTGAGGGCATTGAAGGAAAATGACATTATACTAGTGAACATTCTTTGTGCAAGAACTGCCTGGCCAAAAAAAAAGTCAAACATTCTAACATTTCATTCAGTAAAATAGCCTTGATTACAGTGTACAATGTGATGTGATGATTCCTCATGCTCCCAGAACCACTCTTTCACAATTTGAGTCATGGAATATGCCTCTTCCATCAGGAAAGAAAAACATCATGAGTTGATTTTATTGCCAAATAACATTACTGAGCCTAGACCTGACCAACTGAAGCAATCCCAGATCATAACACCTCAAGAGGCTTGTACGGCAGGCACTATGCCTGATGGGGGCATCGCTTCATGCATTTCTTTTCATACCCTGATGATGATCGCTCTGGAATAGGGTCAATTTGCTCTCATCAGACCACATTACTTTTTTCCTTTGCTCCCTAACAAAGTGAGGTCTTTTTTCTCCCAGGTCTTTTAGTCTCACCAACAAGTGGTTTTCTTATGAACAAACATCTGTTTAGTCCCAATCTCTTGAGTTCTCTTCATGTGGAAATGTAAGCACAGTAGCAGTAATAACATACTTTTTTTTACTTAGTCAAAATTTAAAGATGTAAAGCTTAAATGTTAAGGTCGCAAGTGTTACGCAAATGAGAAAGGATGCACCTGAGGAGAATGCAGCTAATTAGTGTCTGTGTGGGGGGAGAGAGAGGAAGAGAGAAAGATAGAAGTTTAGAAGTCTAGGCTTTATTCATCACATATACATTACTGCACAGTGAAATTCTTTATTCTTTGCATATCCAGCTTTTCGATAGTAGGCTGGGGTCAGAGCGCAGGGTCAGTCATTATATAGCTCCCCTAGAGCAAAACTCAGGGTCTTAACACACTGAGCCACCCCCGCACCCAGAAACCAGCAACACTTGCATCCATGTGTTTTGCGATTAAACACAAAAAGTTATATTCATGTTGAAAAAAAACATTCACTAATGAAAACTGGAAATCTAAAGTCGGCTCACAGCTACACACAGTCAACGAATTAACCACTTTCTCAGGTGTGTGTCCTTTCCCGTTTACGTGACTCTCACGCCCTTGACCATGCCTCCACCACTACAAAGTCTTTTTTTTTCCTGATTCTAGTGACCCTGTTATTGGCTGAATTAAGAATGAATTGCTATGTTTTTTGGTTGTGAACATTTTGCAGTCACACTATTAAACAGTAGACAGACATTTCTACACGTCAGAGGCTTTAGAAATAGTGTGATAATATAATCATTAATTTTATATATTATCACACTATTTCTAAAGCCTCTGACGTGTAGAAATATATATATTGTGAAATATCATATTGGCTGGTCCCCAGTGATTCCCATTCCTTGTAAACGATGTCAGTTATTTGTGGCACCCCTACTTTAGTTTAGTCAATGAGGTTTCCAGGTTACAATTCCGCATTGTACTATGACCTGTAAAAGCCTCATGAAAACCATTTTTTAAATTTCATATCGAACTTAAAAAAAAAAAAAAAAAACACATCAAAACCCTAATTTAAAATACTCAATAATTTTAAAAACACTGCAAATATCTGCAGTGAATATTTTTGCATGAATAAAATAGTTACAATTGTAATAAATTTAATAAATAAAAGTATCATAAGAAACCACTGCAGTGTTGTGTGTAATGCATCATACCTGCTTTATAACAGTCTGCCCAGTTAATACACTAATCTGCTCCTTCTTCCATTACAAATGTCTAAGATGTTGGACTAAATGTACTACAGTTGTGTAGAAACCCATTACAAAATATAAGTCATGCTGTAAAGATGTCATTATTCTACAAACAGCTAGTTCTGGTGATTATTCAGATTGATTCCGTGTTTGCGCTGGTGTGATCTGAGATGGTCGAGGCGCTTAAAGGTGAGTCCGCAGACCCTGCAGGAGTACGGTCTCTCTCCCGTGTGGGTGCGCTGGTGGACCTTCAGAATGTCTGCCCGGGTGAAGCTCTTATCACACATGCTGCAGCGGTGTGGTTTCTCCTGTGTGTGGATGCGCCGGTGTAGCTTGAGGTTCCACAGACGGCTGAACTTGTTCCCGCACAGTGAGCAGCTGTAAGGCTTGTCTCCGGCCTGGCTGCACCGGTGCCGCCGCAGGTCACTGAAGGACGTGTAACCTTTCCCGCAGTGGCTACACAGGTGCAGACCCTCCCTTTGGTGCACGCGCTGGTGAACCTTCAGGTTGCAGGCTTGAGGGAACTTCTTTCCACACTGGTTGCAGGTGTAAGAAGTGGTGATGTTGCGATGGCCGTGACCATTCAAGTGTGCTTTAAGGGAAACCTGGTCTGGGAAACTGATCATACACTGTGTGCAAGCATGTTCCCTGTCCTCTCTGTCTGCCAACATTCCTGCAGACCCGTTATTCAGCTCTAGTGGCTGGCTGTATGGGTCTCCGCTGTAAAAGCAATCAGTATTATTATTAACTGTATCTCTGTTGTATATTGGGGGTGCTTGCGAGTCTGCGGCATGAACCCTCTGAGCCTGAGCGAGACCGCTTACATCCTGCAAGAAGCCTTCCTCATTAATAAGCAAACAGTCCATGTCACCTGTACCTGAAGCGTTGTGTAAAGACGACAAGCCTTTGTTTGCACGTTTATTTTTCAGCTGCCTTCTGCATTCCTCAGATGTACCCAGCTCGGGCTGCAAAGAACCCGATAGCATCCCAAATTCCAAAACCTCTCCCGGTCTCTGAGGAGGGTCTGTTAGACCGTTCATCGTTCCCATATCCAGGTCCTGGTTGCTATAGCTTCCCAAGTCCTCCATGTTGTAGCGAGATCTATAGAGCAGGCCCTGGATATGGTCCATGTCTGGCTCAGATTGAGGTTCAGGTGCTTGATCCAAACCGGAACTCCAGTCATTCTGAATCTGCTGCAGCTCCTGCTCACTGTAGGTCTTATCATGAACTGTGTTCTCAGAGCCTTGTGTTACTGAAAAAGGCACATTAATATAAGGAGTATTAACTACAACGAATATGGTGACAATATTGAGGTACAGCAATGAGGAGGGCAAAGAAGTGCTGAAATTTTGTGTGTAGGGCTGTAGCTATCGAATATTTTAGTAATAGAGTATTCTACCAAAACATTTAATCAATTAATCGAGTAATCGGATCAAATGTAATTTTGCTTAATTAAACAGCAGTGTAAAATATATAAGAGAAACAAAGATTAATTGGTTTTCGTTTTAGAATTTTTTTTAAATGCATACAGCATTTTATCAAAAATAAACATTGTCATTATTCACAATACAAGGAATAGCTTAAAGTTGATTGGGATGAATTAAGTGCATTAGAGTGCCATACATTGTTATTTTAAAGCATTTTTCAGATGCAAAAACTAAAAAAAAAAAAAAAAGGTATTTCAAATGACTAAGTATCAAAAAAAATGCCTCCCTGCCACGGATTGCCTCCCGCCCTCCTCCCCACATAATCTCTATCAAACATTATATTATAACATAAATTCATAGGTTTATGATTTTCAAATTACAAATTGCACCAAACAAATTTGATGATAAAATGAGCAATATAAAAAAGACATGTAGTATAGGAAAAAAATATATAAATTATATATTTTTTTCATATACAACATGTATATTTTTATATTGCTTATTTTATAATAAAAAATGTTTCGTTAATTTTTCATCATAAGCAATATTTATTTAGTGTAAACATTTTTGTATTACATAAAAAACCTCTGCAAAATAAATGTGCCACAAAATAAACATGAGAATTTGCATTACGTGTCTTAATTTTCGTGTATTAATTTGTCACGTGCCTAGGGTTAATTATAATAGTAATAATATATTTGATAATAATATATTTGATAATAATAATATTAATTTTTGATTGTGATGTCCTAATATATGTGATAGCGATTATGTAAGGGGGCGGGGAGCAATCCGTGGCAAGGGGGCATTTTAGCGCGTAACACAAACATTAAAATAAATAATTACATACAAAAAATACAAAAACACTACGTTGTGCAACTTAACTTTCAGAACTAAAAGTTTCTAAATTTATAGTTCAGGCATAACATAAGCCTTTACTGACAATTTCTGTCATTTTCTCTTGCTGGTTTCTTCATCTCTTGGCTCGCTGATATTTTTATCACTCCTTTCCATTTTTGCAGCCCGCAAGAGAGCGCTCCCTCAAATCAATACACAGCTAACTGTTTGCGTCTACTTCCGCTGTGTGGGTGACGTAAGCGCTTCTTCTTCGTCTGTGTTTAGTGGCGGCCTGCATCCGGAAGCGCGCTGTGTCACGCCAAAATTTTAACGCTTTTAAAATTTATTCAAAGAAGCTTCGAGGCAGACGATTTTGCCTCGATCATTTTTTGTAATCAAATTACTCAAGGAATCGTTTCAGCCCTGTAACGACGCAGCTCGCGCAAAGCCGCGCAAAAACGGGCAGATCCGCAGACTGCTACCATGCGGAGTTCTGAACAGGCAAAGGCGCGGCCATTTATACACGCGGTTGCCAGGCAACGCCGCCGTCAGGCAATCAGCCTGAACGAGCCGCACCTGGCAGCGTGTCTATATAAGGGTCCTGATTCCTCCGCACTTCGTGCGAATATTAGGTAGCATCGGTAAAGGTATCAGGGCCAAGACCAATACAAAGACAAGTCCAAGTCTAGAAAAGAAAAGTCAAGCGCGCAAAGAGACAGGGGCAAAGCCCCAGCCTCTGCCTCCTTAAGATGCCGGCGAGTGAGAGAGCAGGAGAGTGGCAGGCATCAGTCCAGCGTGCGCGCTCAGGTTAAATATAAAGTTACATAAAAAAACACATATGGTAAGGCTTATGACCTTACCATAAATATCCTCGGTAAGGTCATAAGCCCAGAGAGGATATTAGTTTTTTGTTTCAGTTTCCAGAGCCCTGTCTGTTCTTGCATAGACATCGGAGCTCTGTTTATTTTGTGTTATTAGTTTCCATTTGTTTCCTTTTAAGTTCCCTTAATAATCCCACGCTATCTCCAAACGGGAAGGTCTTCCATTGCGTATCATAAGTACTCTCACAGCCTCCTATTTCGTTGATCCCCTCTAAAGCCCTGCGTCAGGGCTCTTATCATTAAAAACATCTCCTGGTGCGGCTCTCCATACTGCACCACATAACAAGCCCTATTTGTGTGTCAGATGTTTATATTAAATGTTATGTTAAGAATCATTAGATCACAATAAGAACACATGACCAGTAAGAAAAACAGGAGTTACATTTAATTACTGAATATTGAAGTAATGAATATTGTAAGTGTTTATCCGTCAGTATCCAGCCAGTATTGCTCTATAGTAAACTGAGGCAACAATGAATTGTTCAATGACTTCAGTTAAACCAATAGGAAATGTACGTTAGTAAGTGCTATGAAAATACACACCTAATTTCCTGTATAGTGTTAAGCATATCCTTATCATACCTTCAGTACTCAGTTTCCACTCGTCTTGTAGCTCAGCAGCAGCAGCGATGGTCTGAATAGACTCAGATTTAAGCACGCAGTCCAGTTTTCCATTCTCTTCAACCACATGCTGTATGACGCACACAGAAAGCACCACAATGTAAAAACTCAGGGATGCGAAAGCTGATTCTTATCAAATGTGCAGTGCCGGATAAAAAATCGTGTACACAGCTCACCTCGGTAGCGTGAACCGGACTGGGCACAGCGTTGGATTCCACCATTCCAGGCATTTCGACCTCCTTCTCAACTTCACAGCTTCTCCAGCTCTCTTCCGCATTTCTCTCCTGTTTAAGAGTCCGAGCGTTTTCCACATCTATGGAATAATGTTTAAAATGCAAAGATGTGGTCATGAAGACAAAAAAGAGGGGTTAGAATTCCTTGAATGAGTAATTATAAAAAAAAATATCTGGACTTTTCCTGATGCGCAAATACTGTTAATCATTAATGTCACTGGTAGAGGAAGCCCTTGCTCTTCTGCTTTCATATCCAACAGTGATGCCAGACTGCCATCCCTTAAATTAGAGATTTTTTTCCTATTAAAATGCCCAGCCACGGTGTTGCACTGGATATCATTGCTGTCTCAAACCGCCAGGATCTCTGCTTTGATCCTGAGCTCTGATTACTCTTTGTGCAAAGTCTCACATGTTCGCTCTTTGTCCCCTTTGCTTTCTTTCATTTTCCCAAACCAAAAAACATGCTGTTAGATGGATTGGCTACTCTTAACTGCCCCTAGATGCCATGAATGTCTCATTTAACAAGCAATGCATCCAGAAAATCACCAGCATTGTGAACGACTCCTGCCACCCTCCCACCTCTCTCATGGACTATTAAGTTAAGCAGTCACACCTGGATTAGTCAATACACAATACAACAACCTAGGGGTGGGCGATATACCGGTATACACGGTTAACCGGTAGAAATTTGTCAACCGGTAGAGATTTTGGTCTATCGT
>JAQQZS010000038.1:11121711-11136632 GCA_030068045.1 Platyallabes tihoni
CAGTATTTGGTTAATGTTTTAAATTAGGGCAACTTCGCTGTGGGGAGAATAAAAAATCCACCACAATTGCATCAGAGGAAGGGTTATATGTGGTTGCATCAGGACTGTTTATTATTTCATTAATTAGTTTATTTATTTTTCATTACAGTGGAAGCTCATTACACATAATGCTAAGCGATGCAACCAGCAGACAGAGCCACAGGGGCAGAGACAGACTGAGGGAAACTCCTCCATTCCTCTGGACAGTGTAGGTGCATCTCCCTACATTTGCCTCCTTATCAACAGCCTTCACAATTACATCAGGTGAGCAGCAGGTGGCGTTGTAGTAACCCATGAGTACAGTTATACCCCCATCCACCACAGTTTCATATGAGAATTTGCCAGTGCCTTTCTGGATGGAGACAAAATCGATGCCGGAACCGTTGCCGTCTGTGATGTTGACAGACAGGTTCCAGTTTGCCTGAGAGCAGTCGGATGGACAGATAGGACTTGCAGCAACAATCTCACACTTTGGAGGGGTAAAGTCAGTCACCTGAACAAAGAAAGAAAAAACTGATTAATTACCAACTAAAAAATAATGAACTGTGCATACAGTATACTATACATATGTTCACTAGAAGTTGATCATGCAGTGGGAATTTATATAATATATATATATATATATATATATATTTAAATGGCAGTAATTAGTGGTTCTGTATATAGTTCATTTGAAATAAATCTAAATGTTACCGAAACATTTTCTTAATATTTAGCCTATAAATATATAGCCTATAACAACTGATTATTCCTCTTGGTGTTTTTTGTCTTTCTTTCTTTTGCAAAATAAACAAGGATTGGTGTTGATTCATTACGCAATAATTATTTTATTTTTCCCTGGCCATGTAATGATATGTTAAGATATAAAAATGGAAAATGTTTACTTGCCAATGTCTTAAGAACAGTTACCGTATGACAGGATAAATTTGTTGGGGCAGTTACAAGGGGTGTTCAAGTCAAACAGGGACTTTGATTGTGCAGAATATCAGAACACAGTTGTGAGAGTAAAAACTCTCTTTATTTGATTGCACAGGGAATGTGACAATACCTCCCCTGTAATGTGCAAGTGATGTCACTGAATGATTGTGTCTATAATCAGAGGTGGAAAGTAACAAATTACATTTACTCACATTACTGTAACTGAGTAGCTTTTTTGTGTACTTCTACTTTTTAAAGTACTTTTTAAAATCTGTAATTTTACCTTTACTAAAATCTGTAATTTTACTTTTACTATAACATACTTTTAGTATGTTTTGTTTGAAGTATTGTAATTCGCTACATTTTAAATCATATTCGCTACTGAGTAAAAAATAAATGACTGAAAATGAAAAATAATTTTAAAAATAATGCAACGGGGAAGGAAAAAAATTGCACCCTGGAAACCACTGCACTGATTGATTGATGGACGGGGAGAACAAACACGCTAAATTCACAAGAATGATGGATATGCACAAAACAGATGCCAGCAATGCAGGCCCAGCTGAAAGCAAAAAGCTGAAATCAAAATCCCATCAAAATTCTTATGAAGTAGACCCTGCTTATATCTTGAGGCATCTGGAGATTGTGCCAACTTCAGTAGACAAAGGCCAACCCTGCGAGGATCCTGATGCATCCAGAGAAGGAGCAGCTCCAGCTGCATTCTGTTTCATGATGGTTTGGAGTTACACATGCTGCTCCTGTACTCCCAGTGATCCAGACCCTATCTGCCCTTTGCACCTACTGACTCATCCCTATGCTGGACTGGACTTCATGTTAATTTAAAGAACTTCTGTTATATTGATCGTTCAGCTGCATAACACACATGATGTTATATAATTTATATTTACATTTAGGCATTTGGCAGACGCTCTTATCCAGAACGACTTACAAAAAATTTCGATCTGTTATCACCAAATGAGGGTGGGTTCCCTGTTGAGTCTGGTTTCTCTCAAGGTTTCTTCCTATTGCCATCTCAGGGAGTTTTCCCTTGCCACTGTCACCTTCACCCTTGGCTTGCTTATCAGGGACAATTTCATTATTATCTAGACACATTATTCTCACACATACACACTTCCATAATTTTTTTTTCAAATTTTCTTTTCATTTTTGTGAAGCTGCTTTGAGACAATGACCACTGTTAAAAGTGCTACATAATTAAACTTGAATTGAATTATATTTAGTTTAATTTACATTTTGTCCATTTTTAATACTTTCCTATCACTATTTGCACCTTTTCTTCATTGAAACAGTGAAACATCTGTGAAAGCTAACACGTCAGCTGTCTTGTGGCTACAATTGGTCATTGTTTTCTTCTTTATTTTGTCATTAAGGTTATACAAATATCTGCATTTGACTCTATAGTATATTGTTGGAAGATTTTTCTCCATCGCTATCAATTCACTCCAGGCCCTTCAACAGTCTTAGTTACTATGACAACAAATACAAATAAGTTACCTCAGCATGGACAGAAAGGCGGACCACAGCATAGTTAGAATCAGCACCTCCGGGCCCTTCAGCCAGAATAGTTAGAGTGACATCACTTCCTGATGCAGTGCTTACAGGGGGTTTGATAGTCACTGAGGCTGTAGCATTGCCCTCTGTGGTCACGGTAAGGCTGAGATAACACAAAATATATTATGTCTTTCTGTAGATTTGATGATGAGACATTAGAACTATATACATTTTTAAATGAGCTGTTATATTTACCTGCCATCATATATCATAGGAAAATCTTTGTCATTCTTAGCAGTGATTTTGAAGGCTCCACCGGTTCCATTAATAGATACAGTATAAGATACTTTAAAATCTTTTCCGGGCACCATTACACCACCTGCTATGGCCTACAAAGAAGGAAATAAAATATACTTGAACGACCAAAGGAGAAATTTCTCCTTTCAAAATTTCATGTAAAATGAGAGTAGACTTTCACATGTCTTTGACAAGACCTTGACAATGACATTAGACAGCGACATCTGTGTGGTGGTCTGCCTTTGGAAGTCACTTGCGGTGGTCGTATCTTTTCCTTTCATCATAACCACAAATTCTCCGTCTGGAACTCGTTCCATAGTAACCAAATAGTTTCCACCACTCATTTCTTTGATGGTTCCATACACCACATTATCATTTGAAACATCCACTAGGGCAACTTCTTGTAGCTTCAGAGCTTCAGCACCCTTCTGTCCAGTTATTGTCATTAACAGCTTAGCAGGTAAGCCTAAAGTACCAAAGACAGGACAGGCATAGTGAACAGAGAGAAAAATATTACTCTCACTCATTTATTCTCTGTACCACTCATGCTGTATAGAGGTCACAGAAAGCCTGGGGCCTATCCCAGGGAAAATCGGGGCATGAGATGGGGTACACCATGAATGCGGTGCCAATCCATGGCAGGGCACACAATCACCCACACACTTACACACTCTTTCACACATTACTTTTTTTAATTTGCAAATACCAAATAGCCTACTCTCAATTCCTTTGAACTGTGGGAGGAAACCGGAGCACCTGGAGGAAACTCACCAAGCACGAAAGGAACATGCCAACTCCATGCACACAGACCCAAAGGCAGGACTTGAACCCTCAGCCGTGGGGGTGTGAGGTCACAAGTCTAATCCCTGTGTTTTTATTATTATTATTATTATTATTATTATTACTAATAATAATAAGAATATTATTATTATTATTATTATTATTATTATTGTTGTTGTTGTTCATATTCATTATTATTATTATTATTATTATTATTATTATATACATACATTAAATTAATGTGTGTTTCTTCTTCAATCACACAAAAATAATATGTATAAGCCAAGGATGCTTGACTAAAATTTGGAAAGGTCTATTTATATAAATTGGTCAGGATATACATCTTTTAATAATGTTTTTAAATTATAATCTTTAATTAATTTAATTAATTTCAGTATCCTGTTTGATCATAAGCTCTTTATATTGTATGCGTGGCGTGTCTATATAGGTGTCCTCCAGGTCTTCTGATCAGGTGCTAAAAATTCAGAAATTGTGTGTGCTTTTGTATTGTATATTAATAATTGTAATTTAGACAGTTATTGTGCATTTGGTTTTGGTCAGTTGATGAAGGGTTCTAGGGCATTTCATTTTATGCTTGGTTAAGTTGGATAAAAAGAATTGTAGTGTAAAATGGAATGTAATGATTATTCCAACCTTTTGGTGGTTGACCATCAATAACAGAAACTCCTGGGTGGGGTCCAGCAAATTCCTCCACGAAGTTGTAAATGAAAGTTATTGGACTTTGACCTGAAACAAACAAATACACAGTGCTTTAGCCAGTGTTAGTTATTTACTCTTCTTTCCATTCTTTGTCATGTTAAATGACTAATAGACAATATATATTTTAAAAAATCATCACTCAAAGTGATTTCTGCAGGAAATTATATGTAGCTTAGCTTCCGATTATTATTCGCTGGAGCCTTATTGAAAAGCATTAAAAAGTTATTTATCAAGTTATTGCAGAAATTTAGAAATTTGACACATTGTCAGAGGCGAGGCAGACTATTACTCGGGGCCGCAGTCCAGTAGGGGGCCCTGAAGGCTGACCTACTTATTTATTATTGATAAGATAATGTTAAGGGATGCTGGTTATCTGTGGTTAGACAGGCTCTCAGCAAATTTTTCCTAGGGTGCTACAGGCTCTAAAATTGCCTCTGCAAATTATATGACACTGTTTAACGATAATGATGTTATATCATCTAATTGCGCATCCTTTCCTCTGTTTTAACCTGATGAAAACATTGTCAGATTAGTACTGCTTCATTCTGAAGTCCAGTAGTGGCTGGAGTATAAAGCTCACCAGAATTCCCAAAAGTCACATCTCTAGCATTTGCTATAAAGTATTTTGGCCAAAAACCTCCTAGTTTGGCACTCCCAATTTCCTCATTCCCTTTTGGCAAACATACAAGGTTATCTTGTTTACCTGCTACTAAGTCCTTCAACCTATTAAAATATTTTCACAAATGCGATTCCGTCAAATATTGCAAGACAAACTCTGTTCTCATAAATGTTTTTTTCCTGCTGGAAACCAGCACACAGAATTGCCGCTAAGCAGTTACAGTAGATTGCAGCATTCAAGATCATGAATGTTGTAACCAGAAAAGTGTACAAAAGTGAACACACTAGCTCACCTGTCACTTTCAGATTGTAAGGCTCTGTGGACTCCATGTTGATGCTCCACATGCCAGGTTCATTTAAACTGTCGAATCGAAGCCGCTGCAGGTTCCCCACAGTCTGAATGGTAGCGAGAGGCCCATTATCTGCCGTGTTGGACTGAGATACACCTGATGAACACCATTCGTTAATGTCAGGACAATGTTATTTTGGTGAAGTATTTGAAACCTCTCAGCCTCAAAGGATTTTCCAATTATGGTATGCTGTATGCAATATTTCATTATTTACAGAGCATTTATGTGGTATTCTATTGCCATTATTGTAAATGTCATTATAATATAGTTACTATAAGATAAAACTGTAGTGCTAAGTTGCCCTCACCTGATGGACTACGCAGAGTGAACTTGAGGTTATTTCCTGTCACATAGACAGTAATATTGGACAACGATGCATCTAACAGGAAGGTAATATTCTCCACACGACCTGGGGACCTGGCTCGCTGCAGGATGGTTACCTGAGATAGACAAGTAAACCCACCCAGCGGATTGGCTTTTATAGATACTGTATACACGGCACCAAGTATTGGCACCTAATAAAGCTTAGCAAAAAGGATTATAAAAGATCCACCTTTGAGTGAAGTAGCTTCATATGGGAACATTAGAGAAATCCAACCATTCATTAAATGAAATGTTTTCAGGAAAAAAACTAACAAACCTGTCCTCAATAAAACTGAACATGTTTCCCATTTAAAATGTATATTTTTAGCTGATTGCAGTGTGTAGGAACCTTCAAACTCTTATCCTTGACTTCCTGATTAAGTGAGGTACAATTATGAAGTAACACATCAACATGGAAAAGAAAAGAGAGAAGTCTCATTGAGGCCTTTGGCTTACTGCTGTGGATGGTCCTGTCTGGTCCACTTGGGATCCATGTGGTGACTCGGGATGGTTTCACTTGACCATGAAGATGGTCTTATACTAAGTTGATGGAGGCAGTTTTAATGTTTTGGCTTGTAACTACACCCACTCAAAAGTTAAGGTCTGTAATCAATGTATGACCGCAAGTCAATCCCTGATATAACTATCTGATATCACACAAATAAGGATGGGTTCCCTGTTGTGTCTGGTTGCTTCCAATTGTCATCTCATGGAGTTTTTTCTTGCCACCGTAACCCGGTGCAGTTTTATTGGCAAATGGAGGTTGAATAATTTGTGGCACATCTGTTTTTGGAGAAAAATAATAATTTAATGGTATGGGATTAGCTTTTCTCTGTCAATAAATGTGATTTAACGAATTTTAAAAGATGGATTTAACATACTGTAATTGTTTTTTAGTGTAAAATGAAGCGACATCACCAAAAGGTGTATTTTTCTCTACTGTGGAGATTCTTTTCTAATCTTTACAATTAGAGCCAATAACTGTAGAGGGCACTGTAAACATCTCAAAACCAAGGGAAGGCATACAAGACTATAAAAAATTGGTTTCCAAATATGTTTACGCTTTCTACATGAATTCCAACATCCATTTCAACATAAATTAGATTATTTTTTTTTTTTTTTACCAATGCAGATGTAGAGGTGTCTAAGATGATTTCAGTAGCACTGGGCAGCTGAGCTTTAGTGACCTCAATGGCTTGACCTCCAGACGCCAAAGCTAAGTCATAATAAACCTGAAAACCTGTGGGTGCAGAAGCACGTACAGATCTTGCTGATCTTGACCTTTTTGTCATAAAGAAAGAGACCTAAGTGTAAGAGAGAGAAGAAGTAGAATGACAATAGTTATTATAGCAGTTGTAGCAGTTAAAAAGATGCAGTATCATACGGGTGGTACTAACAATTAACATTCTTACAATCATACAATCTAACATTTTATGATATTCCTACAAAAACACTTTATAATTGATTCATTATATGAATTCCAAAGACTGGAGTGTTTACTGTGGACTTGGTGCTGCGCATGAGCGCAGTGATGGTGGAATATAAGTGCATATCTTTTGCAGTTGCATCAGTAAAAACAAAAATTTGAGAGGAGGGAGGAGCTCCAGTCAGGGCCAGCTGAGAAACAGAAACACAAATGCATAATAAGAAAGCAATGTAAACTCATTTAGGATTTAGTCTAGAGAGGTTCCAGTCTAGGTTGAGATTCTAGGTTGAAATTGCCTGCAGGCAGATTATACCTGTAGTCCTGACAAACACATTTCTGGTTCATCACCACCACCATTTGCATCTAGTTTTGAAATCTCAGCCTTCATATCATCTGGGTTTGTTGTCTTTAGAAGTGGTCCAAAGCCTGGAAAGAATAAAAGAGTAACAAAAAATGCCTTATAAAAGCTGCAAGTCTTCACCTCAATTAGTTTTTGTAATTACTGCTATGCACAGGTTCGAGTGTTCCCTGGCATCTCTTAAAACTCTACTTAACCCAGCTCATAACTGATGATGTGGCAGAGCAGTTTCTAGAAGGTTGGCAGATCAATTTCCACCCTGTTAAAGTTTCAACTGTGACGTTGGGTCCTTTTGCAACATTTTTAGTTTTATAATTGTAAAGGGATTAAACTTTGGATTAAAACCACTAGTCAAATGAGCTAATTAAGCAATATCACACAAGAGGGAGTGCTATTGTACCATCATATCATATCATATGATATTCAGTACTACAAATGGTATTTATTATCAGAATAAACCATTAACTTTTTACTAAAGATTGAAGGTTTACTTTATATTTCCATTTATTATTATTATTATTATTATTATTATTATTACTATTATTGTTTTGAATATTAGCTAATTCCTAGGATCTCAGGGTTGAATCCCAAATATTACTATTATTGTTTTGAATATTAGCTAATTCCTAGGATCTCAGGGTTGAATCCCAAATATCGTGTAGGGTGTACAATCCCTTGTTCCACACTAAGCAGCGCCCTTGATCAGGTGTTACAGAAGGATTTGAGATTCATCCTTGTGTTAGACTCTAGTTAGCTATGTAGCTTGCATTAGCCGTAAAACCATAAAACATGGACAGTTCAGAGGTAATTCGGAAAAACTTTGAAACGATTGCAAAGAAGACAAAGTGTAGTTTAATATAACATTATCAGATGTGTTTTCTTGCTGAAAGTGCTTCCATGACTGTTTTTTAATGTGGGTTTTGGCAGGCAGCCGTTCTCTACACTTTCAACTACAGCAGACTGTACTGCCTCTCGTCAAATTGGTTTACATAGTCCAAACTAATCGTTGTATAACATAATATAAATATAAAGTCCATAAATCAGTACAGGGTTATTCCAATCCCCAGTCTATAACAAATCATGATCAGGGTTCTAAATGTTCGTCCTATGTCTGCATGGGTTTCTTTCTTCCTCCCAAAACATAATGGAAAGTGGACAGGCTAATTTGCTTCATATATAAATATGGTACTGTATATGTGTTTGATGTGATAGACTGCTGTATTCCTGTATCATACCCAGTGCTTTTAGGACAGACTCTGGATTCACCATGTCTGTATTATTAAAGATGAATGAATTTAAAAAATGAAAGTCGTTCTTATTAATTAATAAGTTGGATCAGATGTGACAGGAGTACCTAAAACTGAACTTGAATTTGAGAGGTACTATTCTAAGATAATGATAGTCATATTGATGACTCTGAGAAAGAAAGAGGAAAATACACATTCTCTTACTTGGATCGTTAAATGGAACCAGGATGTATTCTGAAGGCTCATCCTGTGTCCCTTTCTTACTGTCAATGATCTGGTATGCAACTCTTTTAGCTTCGGCGATGTCATCAGACATGCTGCCTGTTGTGTCAATGACAAAACACAAGACAGCAGTACGAGCAATACCCACCAT
The DNA here is from genome assembly GCA_030068045.1 of Platyallabes tihoni. Lineage (NCBI taxonomy): Eukaryota > Metazoa > Chordata > Actinopteri > Siluriformes > Clariidae > Platyallabes > Platyallabes tihoni. Next base: position 11,130,713 of record JAQQZS010000038.1, read on the forward strand.
CCTGAGACAGAAATAGAAGGGAGAAATAAAATAAAATATATATAGAAAGAGAACATGTTGAAAATGATATACACAATGTTTACATTCTCCAGGACTCAATCCTGTCTCCTACCTCAGAAAACTGTTATCACCAACGGCTCCACGAATATCTTCCAAGAGGTCAAGAGTGGCATCTGTTGCCAATGCGACTGCAGTGTCATGTAGAGCTGCGTTGTGGATCTTACGCTCATCTTTGCTGATCCCACCACGAGGCATTTGGGTACTGCTCAGGTCACCAGCTCCACCATGGCTGCATTTACCTATAAAACAAATACAAAATAATTCTTTATGAAACAGAATATGATCATATAAATTTATATCTAAGTATAATTTCTAGTTAAAGGTGCTGTTTGTAATGTTTATACAGCTCTAGGCCTATAAAAGATTAGCAGTGTCAACTTATGGAAACTGTGATTACTATCATATATAATTGGTAATATGTCTCTAACTTGCAGAAGAGACATATCTGTCTGTGGAAACTGTACACACAATCATTCATGAACGGCACTTGTACATTACAGGAACTCGGCTGGGAGTTCCTGTTGCCACATCCCCCGTACAGTCCTGACCTCACTCCAAGCCTTTTCCATATGTTTGGGCCATTAAAGGAGTTCCTGGGGGGGTCAACTTTTCAGATATGAAGCAGGCAGTCCGATCATTGCTCCGACATACTGAGAAAACGTACTACCATGCACTGGTGAAACACTGGGATAAGTGCATTAGTGATAAGTGCATAAGTGCACGAGACTTTTGGGTGTACCTGCAAATGCAATTCACTTTACAGACTGCAGAGGACACTAAAAATTACAAGCTGTTATGTTAAGTATGGAATCCTGCATATGATCATTTATACCAGTAGGTTTTGCGGGATAAAATGAGTTCATGTATCCTGATGTCAGCTTCTTCTCTTTTATAATGGAGGGCAGCAGGGGGTTTGCACAAGTACCACTGGCACAGTCACTGCAGGTTGGGGTGGCCTCATCTACAAACACACACACAACAGTTAGTTTAATAAATGTAAAGTAACTGCTCTTGGTAAATACAGTCAATAAGTAAAAAAAAAATTATATATCAAATTAGAAGATATAGAAGCAATCCAAATAACATACAATTAATTGAAATAAAATTTTAGTTTGTAATTCAAAAGTTTGTCCACCAACACTTAAAGAGTTGAGTTAAAGAGCTGAGTTAAATCAGCTTGAGTTTGAGCAGAAAAAAAAATGTGCTGGATATTGGCTCTCCGGGCCTGTATTTGAGCATCCCTTGATTCGATAAAATGAGGCTAAATGAGCTAAATGTAGTGTATCCCCTGATCCAATATGCATAAATGGAGAGTGGGTGGAAGGGTCCCAACTTTCATGTTCTTGGGTAAACATAACAGTGATGTTCGGTCCTGGACCATGAACACCACAGCATTGGTAAAGAATGGATTACACACGGGTGGGTGACTTCTAAAGGTAATTGGTTCCACTGGATTTTATTTAGAGGTCTCAGTGTAAAGGGGGCTAAATACAAATACATGCCACACCTTTCATTTGTAACAAAATTTTGAAAACCATGTATCATTTTCCTTCCACTTCACAATTATGTGCCACTTTGTGTTGGTATATCACATCAAATTCCAAGAAAATACATTTATGTTTGTGGTTACAAGGTGACAAAATGTGGTAATGTCACCTTGTAACTGACATATTTAAATGTAAAGATTACAAGCTTGCCAAATCACACTGTTTGCATGTGCAATATTTAATATCTCAGTTGAATAAATATATATAATTATAGTCGAATAATATCTGAGTATGTATTTTCTTTTTTTTTCTTCTTTTCATACGCACCTTATGAAGTGACACCTAATTTCATTGTACAGTACCTTGCACAGTCTCTATCTATCTAGATTGTGTGTGATATAAATTAGACACATACTAGTTGTTGATGCAAATGCTTCCATGAGCATGGGTTTCATTTTAGTAGCAACTTAGGAATTTTTTATTAAATTCCTATGTAACTCAGTTAAACAACTTATTTGCTACAAGACATTGCAGTTGAAAATGGTTTAATGCTAAATTTACCTGCAACATTGTCAATGGTTAGATGTGGGAAAATGAGGTTGATATATATTTCCTTATTTCCCAGCTCCACCCAATTACTGTGGCTGTAAAAATCCTGAAATACATATATATATACATTCATCTGCACTTGTGATATTACAGCATTTAGTTTTTACTTACATTAAAAACCAAAGATACACTTTATTTACTGTACTTAATGAACTCTTTATCAATGGGATTCTTACCTGTAGTATGTGTAAGACTCTTCCTAGCAATTCCCGAGCAGCTTGTAAGTTGTTGCTACGAATGCTGGCTTTGATTGAACTGATTCCCCGAGTGATCAGAAGATGTCCCTGGTTAAAAGTCTCACTGTGGAAATGATATTCGTCATTGTACATATAGTCACGGTCCATTTGTGCATTCAGCATGTAAATCTGATTCAGAGCTTCATGGAACTTGTTTGCTGACACCTGACCAGTTTTTGTACCCAAACATGCACGCAGCAGTTCTTCTGCAGAGGAACCCTACGACACAAAGAAAAAGAGAGAAGGAGATGAAAAGAGTCACTCACTCAACGTTTAACCCATGAATTTATATAAATGGAATGAAATCTGATCAAAACCATACTTACTGTTGGATTGAATGGTCGTCCTTCTGACTCAGCCACCGCTTTACATACTTCAGAGATCTTTTTTATCACAGCATTGCCAGTGATGGTCACATGTGTGTTACCATTGCCTATTGGCACAAATGACTCCACAGCAGGCAGTACCAGAAACACCAGCTTGATAATGCACAACGGTGATCTCATCTTCAACTTAGCTATAATAAAGCATAGCATGGTATGTTAGTGCTTTTGAATTTCATTACCAAATTTATGCTTAACTCTTGTATATTTCTCAAATATTTAAATGGAATCCAAAGAAAACATGATCAAATTATTCATGCTACAGTAACAGTCAAAAGTTTAGATGCTGATTTTTATGATTTCCGAGACTGTTAACTCTACAGCAGAGGTAAGTTTTGGACTTGGTTTCCAGGGATGGTCTTCATGAGAGCCAGTTTCAACATGGTGCTTGATTTTTTTTTTTTTATTATTATTTGCAAATGCACATGACAATACTGTTCTTGCAAGAACTGTTCCAGAACAGTTTACCTTCATGTCTTAATGTCTTCATATAACAACTGACTGATGTTGTTACTTAATTACCTAATGTCATAATGTCATGTTATTTCATAGTTTTTGAAATCTCCAGTAATGTTCAGGAATGTAGAAAGTACATCACTAAGCAACAAAACATTAGAATATTAGAATAGAAGGTCTGTCCAAACATTCGACTGATAAATTCACCAGTAAATTTAAGATTAAATACCTATTACCACAGCAACATTCTTTTACAGACTAATATTTGTTTTAGTAGTAACTTATACAGTACAGTGATGTGTATGGTTGATGTAAGAAACACATAAATGTTTTAAGTGTTTATGTTATCAGACATCTTTATTATAAATTACAGTATATCCAGTCACAGATAAAGCTGCAACTCTGGGATTTCTACTAGTCCACAAGCCTTCTGTATAAAGGGTTTTGCAATTCCTAACCCTTTTTAGTGACCTAACAAGCTGAATTGTTGTCTTATTGACATAAAAAGAAAAAATAAAGAAGTTGGTCAGGGAATTACTGATTATAGCGGTAATATTGTGAATAACATTAGGAACTAACTTGTTTCATGGACTTTCCCCAACAATAAAACGATGACTATATAGTCTCAAGGTTACCACCAATGGAGATTTTTCACAGAAGCCAACAAAAGCCAGACTTCCCTTTTTTTTTTTACAGACTGTACTTTTCATTAAAAAAAAAAAACACTTTATTTAACAGTTTTGTTTTGCTCAGTTTTGCTTTTGCTTCCTTGTTTCACAATGAGTATGACCTCTGTATCGAAAGTATGCAAACACAGGCGTAACTTTTTTTTATTAACTGACATAGATCACAGTAAATTGCACATGCTGGTAAAGTAACTCCTCCTCACTGGAGATGTAAGAGTGTTTCTATTACAAGAGATATATTTGCGCCATCATTGAGCACATCTATTGAATCCTCTTTAAAAGTCCTCTGTGTCGCAGTAGTTGGCTTTCCAATGCATGGTTCACCTTCAATGCTGGCTTCTCTTTTTTAAGCTTCTTCATGTGCACATTGCTCTTGCCAATAGTGTTATCTCTGTACACATTCATTAGTGCAATGGGAGTCCATCTACTGCAACAAAGGGTTTCAACAGAGTTTCTTGTGACAGACACATTTTTACAACTCTTGTGAGGAAGAGTTACTCTACCAACATGTGCAATGTGAACAGCCTGTGTAAGTTAAGGTACAGCACTCAGATTTTGCGATGATTGAAACAGCACATCTGTAAAGATTACATGGGGAATGTGTGGTAAAATATGCTACCATAGACTATTGTCATGTCCGATGGACAGTCTGGCTGAGTTGGCTACCTTCGGTGAAAACAACATTGAAGGATTAACCATTAAGTTGAATCTATTGTCAAATAATTGAAGTATGATCTGTCATGACCATGCAAATGGGAACCAGTTGATTATTGGCTTCACAACATTGAAATTTTATGTTATCTACATCAGCCTTAGCTATTTTGGATTGATATGGCGTTATGGATTTTGTTTTGAGCAACATTAGAAAGTACAGTGAAAAAGAAGGTCAACCCCACAACAAGAGCTGCATATGGGGAGGAAAAATAGAGGGATTTGGATTTGAGCGAGGAAATGTCCACACTGAGTGGCTAGCCTTCAGTACTAAACTTTAGCTGATATTGTGATGACCATGACTTCTCACTCACTCACGCATCATCCATATCCTGTGAACAGGGTCACGGGGGTTCATTTGTGCACACACGCACTCACACACTCATTCAAACATTATGGAAATTTGGGAATTGTCTTTGGTTTGTGAGAGGAAACCGAGCACCCGGAGGAAATGCACCAAGCACGGGAAGAACATGCAAGCTCTGCAAGATCCTGCACACAGACCCTAAAAAGGAATCTGACCCTCAACCCTGGAGTTGCAAGGCAACATTGGTAAACACTAAGCCACTGCGCCGCCCACCATGACTTCTAGTACTATTTATTCTGCATCGCTTGCCAGGATTTAGCTGCATGTGTTACTTTACTGCATTGTCTATTTTAGATAGATAGATAGATAGATACATACATACAGAACATACATACATAGATACATAGATAGATACTTTATTGATCCCGAAGGAAATTCCAGAATTTTTGTGGTTGTTCGCACAAAAAATAAGAACCACATAGATAACATTTGGCCTAGTTTTACATGATAATGACATTTGGAAAATATTTGTTTACATCATGCTCATATACAACAGGGTGTATATGTCAAGTTTTACTTTTAGCTACTGCTAATCGGAAGTAATTTAAAACTCTCCCGATTGTGTGTGTAATAAATGCTTATTAATTTACTTATGTAATAAATGCTTATTCATTTATTATTTAATCTATACTGCGCATTAATTGGCCAGTCATGCATTTGAGTGGTTATTGGAGTTATATACGTTAATAAGTTTTAGCTAGAGAGAGAGAGTGTGTGTATCAATAAACGCAAGCAGGGGCGCTGTAAACGGGGGGTAAACGATGACGGTTCTCGGGGGCCCATGACTGAGAGTGGGCCCAGAGAAGCCCCCAATAAAATTGTGGTGCTGATAGTAAAACTAATTAACGTAAAATTATTCTATTTGCTGTTTCCTGGTGTCAAAAAATGTGTTTGTTTAGGAAACACAAACGTCCGTGAGCCCCTC
>JAQQZS010000038.1:11172664-11186522 GCA_030068045.1 Platyallabes tihoni
GTACTTCAGTAAAAGTTCACTAAAGTAACAGTACTTTTACTTAAGTACAAAATTTTATTACTCTTTCCACCTCTGCTGACATGTTATCTGATTCGTAATCTGTGGGTTGTGCTGAATAAACAAATCTGAATGAATAATTACGGCACTATGGCCACAAATTTGTTTAAGTGTTATATAATATGACTTATAGCAGCTTAAATTAAACTGTGGTTTAACATTAAGGTGGGTCCCATTTCTTTTCTTATTCACTTTAATTGCATAATTGCTTTTACAGTAAATGTTTAAATGATTTAAAGGTTTAAATGATGCACCTCTTAAATTTGTTGCAGTTAAAAAAATGTATAAAGATAGTTTATATAAGGCTGAACAGGAAACACCAATACTTTAAGCACAATGCTATTTAATTTTTTTTACCACTTTCAATAGACCTAAGGATAATCTGCTTCCTCCTAGACATCTTATTGCAGACGCCGCCTCTTTATTTATCACCCAACACCACAATTTAATGTGCTTAGAGGAACTGCACTATTCTGTATACCCTGTGAATGACAGGCACTGGATTAATCGAAATTACAAACAAGCCAACCTCCTCCACCCCAGACAGCTTATGAGTTAGGCTTTTTGGGACTCCTTGCCATGGATGATTGTGGCATCATTACATTATGATTTGACCCTGCAAACTTTAAAGCTGCACTCCACATTTAATGTGTTATTTTATACATGATGAGTCATCTTCACCACTGTTTCCCCATATGTTTTCTTGACACCCACCCCGTGAATAATTTTAATGAACTCACATAGCCAGAAGTCTTGTAGTCATTGTTCCATAGAGGTCAAAAAGGAAGCCATTGGGGAAAGTGAGAAAGTTGTTCATGAAGGATGCAATGGTGAAGACGAGAGAAAACTGTTCATCCTGAGCACTGCAGTCTAGGGGAGTACCTGTGTGTAGTGTGTGTGGGTGAATGGAAGAAAGAAAGAGAGAGAGGATTAAATAATAAAAGATTTATTAGCAAATGTATTATATTTAATACATAAAATTGGACAACTAATCTACATTTTAACAGCTATAATAACAGGAGCAAGCATACAGTATGTGATACCCAATATTTAAAAAAATAAGCTTAAAAATCAAATGTTCTTTTCATTCTCACCTTTCCCCGCGGTGCCATTTGCTTCAGTCACATTGACACACAGATCACTAAAGTATCCATCTGTCTTTAGAATGAATACAAGAGAAGCCCATCCAAACACAACTCCAGCAAAGCACAGGCATTCCAACAGTCCTGTAGCAAGGGTTAGTTTGTATCGAACCCTTGTCCTTGATTCCCTGTCACATCTCAACATTGTGCTCTGCTGCAAGTACTGAGTATTCAAAAAACACTTTATACCGAACTATGAATTTGACACAGCTGCAGTCATAAGACAGTCACAGTTACTGGTGTTTTACCACATGGACCAGTGTGATAGTACAGAGCGAGCTGAGTGATCAGGGGGAGACATGGCAGGGAGAAAAGAGATAAAACAGATGAAATGCTTTTAACCAATCATCTGTACAGGCAGTTAGGTTCGGCCTCTTTGTGGCTACTTATATAGAGGTACGTTTAAAAAGTTGCAAAAAAAGTGTGAGGAAATAAAAGCAAATTGAACACTTACAATAATAATGCAAGAATGTGACAACATTTGTGAGCAACTTGCCTGATGTTTGCAATTATTTTTCAGTCAACTGACTGCCCGTCTGCAGCTTCAATTACAACACTTTTAGGCTGGTTTTCCTGTTGGTTATAAGGAGAGTAAACATCACGATAGTCTACTAGTCCGCTGTGCCATTGGCTTTAGTCACACTGACACAGATCCATAAAAGTCTTCAGAACGAATAAAAGAGAAGCCCGTCCATGCACAATCCCAGCAAAGCACATTTACCTGGGTCTCAAAACCGGTTATGAATTTGAAAGCAATTTGAACGCGGACAATAATATCAATGCAAGAATATGACAACACTTGTTAGCAACTTGCCTGTTCTTTGACGCAATTCTATTTCAGTCAAGTTGCTGCGCTCCTGTAGCTTCAGTTAGAAGTTTTACCACAACTCATGTTCCTCTTTTCATCTGGTAAGTCTGTTCCCTAAAATGTCAACACTAAGGCTGGTTTTTCTGTTGGTTATAAAAAGAGTCAAGAACATGATAGTATACAAAAATGATATGATTTAATAGTCTACATAGTCTACAAAATCGTTATGATGTATAGAACTACAGTGCAAAAGTAATCAAAAGTTTGGACACAATACTCATTGGAGGTTTTTTTTTTTCAATTAAGGTATCTATACAGTAGTACATCACATTCATTAAATACCACGTAGAATAATGAAGTGTGTAAAAAATGGTTAAACAAACCATTTAGATTTGTATGTGTGTGCACAGCACTTGCAAAAATACAGTCACAAGCAGAAATACTGGCCTGGTAATCTTGTACTAATTACTGTACATAGTGGGGGGAACAAAAACCTTTTAAGCGTACAATGTTTTAAATCAAGTTCATTTGTAGCAATCTGTACTCAAGGGCAATAACATCACAATGATTGCAATAGATATCCTGCAACCAGAAAGAGTTTTCCTCTAGCTAAAGCTTGTTTGGCTTTGTGAACTATCTAAAGATTATAATGACAGGATTCAAAACCATGAGCTTTTCCAATGAGCACAGGATGTCTTCAGGACCATACAAACTACAGACCTATTTAGGACATCTTCAGGACATCATCCTAAAAATGTTAACATCCCAGGAATTTTCAGAACTAAATAACTAATGACCTCAAAATAAAGTCTTCTTTGGGGCATCTTTAAAGAGTTGTTGTTGTTAGTCTTTCAGCTGCTCCCATCGAGGGGTTGCCATAGTGGAGGGGTTGCCACCAACTTGGCAAAGGTTTTTACGACTGATACCCTTCCTAAAACAACCCTCCCAATGGCCTGGGCTTGGGACCGGCACCCTCTCCAGTTGCTTGGGTTTGGCATTGGGTGGGAATTCAACCCAGATCTTCTGCATGGTAGGAAACCTACCACTGAGTCACCAGTCTTGTTTCATGATGATAATATAAGAACCTTTTGATGATTTTTGAGTTTTAATAATGATTTGATGGCTAGTGTGCATGCCCACTTGATTCAATTTCACATACCAATAGAGGAAAGACTGAGTGAAAGAGGAAAAAACAACTTTTAAAAAAGAGGAAGGGAGTATATGGCATTCATCTTAAGCTGTTCAGAAACAATGTAATTGAATCCATATTTTTATAGTGCTCCACATAAAACTTCTTAGCACAGCAGGCCAAATATGTGCACAATATCAGAGATCATTCACTACTGAAATAATTAAAAAGGTAGTTTATATTTCTCTGCGATTATGTAATACCCTTAACAAAATATGTTAATCATCTAATGCAAAGACTGATGACCTTTAATCAGTGTGATATACTCACACAAATTACCCTCTTTGTTTTCTGGGATAGTTAAGAAAATCAGGGAGGATACAATTTTATTGTATTTTGTACCCTATGATAAAATATATAGAATATCTTTATGGTGATTACGTCAATTATGATGTAGGAAGGAGGAAGTTTATTGCTAATAAACAGTTACTCTAAATGAATCAGCCATTTCCAGTAATAAAGAATCACTTCGCATTTGTTACACAATTACATTCTATCCTGTTTACACTTAATAAAAGTATTCTGGAAATTTTTTTGGAAAAAAATTCTGAAGCTTTTTTTTTAGTCTGTATTAATTTATCATTGCCTGTCATAAATACTGCTTTTGTAGTTTGCCATGAAGGAATGAGGAGTACAGAATAGTTCAGGAAAAATTTAACACCTCAGAAATTCGTGCTTAGTTCTCTCTTGGTCATATTCTATAGCACATCAATGGTGAAAGTCATAGTCTGTCCTTTTGTTTTCAAGCACCACCACAATGTTCTTTTTTAGTTTTCTTTAGGTTTTAACAAATATAAATGTGTCCACTAGCTCCAGGGTCCGGGTTCGATTCCTGGCCCGGCTCAATTCCCATCACTCCAGTATCCTCCCACAGTCCAAAGAGCTGCAGGTTAGGCTAATTGGCGTTTCCAAATTGTGCGAATGAGTGTGTGAGTGTATGTGTGTGTGCCCTGCGATGGATTGGCACCCTGTCCAGGGTGTACCCCGCCTCATGCCCTAAGCCTCCTGGAATAGGCTCCAGGTCCCCGCAACCCTGAATACAGGATAAAGTGGTATAGACGATGAGTGAGTGAGTGAGAGTGAGTATTTCTTTCCATCTATATACACTTCACACCCGTATTCCGTATTTAATCATATTTCTTTCCATCTATATACACTTCACACCCGTATTCCGTATTTAATCATATTTCTTTATGCAATCTATTTATTGCTGGATATTGTGCGATCTGCCATATCCCCATTTAGGGGTATGGATGTGATAATTTTATGTACTTAGAAAAAGATAAGACAGTGGCTCATATTACAGTGTGGAAAGATATGCTGACCTATTTTGATTCCCTGTCTCTGAAGGACAATAACTTAAATAATTATTTATAGCAATCTAAACTTTAATGAAAAAGCTGTGTCTACAAAACATTGTGCTATCCACACCATAACATCAAGAAAGAGAAAAGAGAAGAGAGAAAAATACTTAACACATATTTTTGAACGGATTATAAACTTTTTACGAGAAACAGATTACTATAACAGAATCTTATCTTTTATATATGAGCTGTAACACAAAGTTACAAGGTGGTTAAATTGCTGCTTAAATTGATGCACACTAGGAAAGTACAGTAGATCACATTACCTGTTCATAAATACATCCCATGGCTAATATGTATCTTTTAGATTTGACTTAAATCATACTTTTATTTATGCTGTTTTTGTAATTGTATTGGTTTTAATGGTAAGTATAACAATGTCTGCTGGTATATGATGGAATCTGTTGGTGGGTGGGATGGTAAATCCTATTGGAAAAGTGCCCAAAACACAGTACAATAAGGAATTTTGTAATAGTTTCACTGGAGAAAGTTAATGGTTCATAATGGTATTTAATAGAAAGCATTAGAATTTCTGTGATGGTTTGTATATTAGGCTTTTGTTTGTGTGTGTGTGTGTGTGTGTGTGTTTTAGCAAGGTAAGCATAGCAAGCATCATAAAAGAGTTAACGTTATACCACTAATTAACATAATGACATGAATACCTTAATCATACAGAGAGAACATTGTTGTATACCTTTAGTTTCTCCTCATCTTCTGCCCCCCAACTATCCCCCAAATAATTCTAAGAATAATAGGAGGCACAGTGTCTTCAAGGGTCGAGGGTTTGATTCCCGCCTGGAGGTGCAAGACGACAGTGCTAACCACTATGCCATCGTGCTGCAGGACCTAAACTAGTTGTTGGTGAAATTAGTTTTTTGTTATTCGTTCTTTATTTATTACATTTTCAGGTTATGTATTATGTTTAACTGTTAGTGTTCCATTATTATTTAATATATTTTTAAAAGGTGTTGTTGGTACACAAATTAATACAGAAAATCGCGAATACCCTGATAGTTATATGACCTGTCAGTGTGTTTCTGCGGACACCGCTGCTTTATTCGCACTGACTGGTTTCAGTCACAAGATGGCGTCTTATCCCATACAAAACTCTCATTTACAAAACACGAAACTAAACAGAACGTGTGACACCGTCGTTTCTGTCCATCGTATCAAGCTAATCTAAAACACAACACATTACCTGGCACTAAACTGTATGTCTTTTTATTTTGCTAACGTGTACATCACACTGTTTCCTTTTTGTTTGTATTTTGAATCGTCTTATCTTGCGCTAACACGGGTGGAGTACCCGGATGATGAGCTCCGCCCTTTGGGGCCCATTTGTATGCGGTCACGCCGCCCCCGCCCCTCGCCGTCGGGAGCGCACAGAGAGGGAGGGGTTCATCACTTCTGCTCCAGTCCCAAGAAGAAAAAAAAAACCTGGCAGCAAGGAAAAGAGGAGTGAACACGGCGACGCGGAAGGTAGCCTAGCTAGGTGGGTTTTTTTTTTTAAGACCGCAAAATTCGTATGCGTTTTGTTTGCCTCAGTATTTGTACCTTTCAATGGCAGAAGTCTAAGTACGAGTGAAAATCTCGGAGTGAACACGTCAGATAAGTTTCGTTGGCAGTGCGGACTCGGACGCCCAAATTTAGACCAGTTGGAATTACAACTACTTCCTACTCCTGACTGGAAAATCGGTTATCTGGCGTCAGTAGGACGGAGCCTGTTTCTATAGGCCACGCAGCGGACTTGCACAAAGAACACAAAGGTAGACTGTCGAAACTTGGGCTTGCTTTGTTTTGGGAGTCGCCTGTGATTCACTTTTTTCTTAACGCAGCTATTAAAAACGTTCGGGTTCCCACAAGCTAACGCGACGTCTTAGCGTCTTAGTTCGCAAACTTGAAAGTTAGCCCAGCTAGCTGGGCTAGCTCACTCTTAGCTAGCATGCTAGGTGGTAAAGTTAGCTATAAACGCTGGCTGGCTGGATTGTTTTCTAGCTAAAGCTAGCAGCATAACTGAATCCCTTTTGAGTCAGATAGAAATTGTTTGCTCCCCCCCCTTTGTGTTTATTGTTTGAACACAAACTTTAATATTTTTTTTTTGTGAATTGCTTTACCTTTAAGCAGTATCTATGGAGAAAATGGGTTTGGCATAATAAAGCTAACGCTACTTTCCGGACTCGGGTATGGTTTGCTAGCGCTGGGTAATATAAAAGTCTAAATAAGCAGATTATACAGGTTTCTCGCGTATGCTTTATAATATATACGAATACGTTACCACAAATGTTTTGTATAATGTTTGCAATTGTTAAACTTGAGTTACTAGAGAGAACGCTCAGAGAAGTTATAAAAAGCGCTTCAAGCTTTTTTTTAAACTTCTTTTTTGGGGGGCTATAATTTAAGATATTTTATGTTGCTATTTGAAATTCTTTTCAACGGGGTAGATGATAAGGAAGTAAACTGCCTCACATACACCTCACATAGGAAGTTCACCAGCAGGCCATCTGTGAGGTCAGAGCACCTGCACTTAACTGAAAGTTTTTTGATTAGTTAATAGTTGGAGAGCTGCTTCCAGCTGGTTGGCTGGAGTTATTGACTGAGCCTTAAAGCGGTTCAATACGTTTTGCGGTTAATTTTGTTTTGTTTAAAAAAATGCAGTCCCTTAGGTTAATTAATGTATTTTTATTGTTCTTTTTAAACATGACACGCGCCTGGCAAGTGCAAGCCAGTATATCTGGTAGATTTTATTGATGATGTTGAGACAGCGTGGTTTGTGTAGCAAGAGTATGACTTGTGTGAGAACCTGTTGAGTAGGTCTTGTGTGTGCGTGTGTATGTGAGCACATGTGGGGGAAGGGACAGGCGTGGTTCGGTGTTTTCTTTGTGGCCCGCTTTTTGTATTTTGCTTTTGCATTTACACACAATGCGGGATTTAGAGTCAGAAAGACAGCAGTTCAGCTACACTGTTAGTAATTTTACGGCTCGTCTGACTTGCCTGGTCGATTCACCGACTCATGAATCAGTATGACTCAAGCTAAGGTTTTCTACTTAAAAGGAGAAAATGTTTGGGACGTTTCCTGTTTCCCCCTGCGGGTGTGTCCACCTTAACCTGTAGCGGGGCAATTGGGAAAGACGTGTTCATACGCTCATTTTTTCTTTAAATTTAATCAATTTTGGAGAGAAAGTTATAGCGTAAATAAGTTCACTAGGCTCTAAATCCTGCTCTAGTGTGCTTTTTTTTCTCTTTCTTTTTTTTTTTTTGAGACGTGTCGCTTTCTTAACGGTGTAATAACCGGGTTTACGGTTACAAGGGTGTGTCCGGCCAACACGGAAGAGCTTGTGGAGCAGTCTTAAAACACACTGCAACCTCCTTCCTCCGTTTGTGGTCACTCCAGACTAAGTTTCTGCTCCAGCATATTCCGAAATATCATGTTTTAAAACCAACTAGAAATGACAGTCTTTACTTTTATGTATTTATCTATTTTTATATATAAACATATCACTTCTTGTTTAAAGGAGCAACAGTTCATTGGTTTCTTTCCAGATAGGAATCTGTCCTAAACTATTCATATCTTATCTCAACGCTTGAAATTTTTTGTTCACTTTTTGGAGATTATCTCAGAGCCAGCAAGGAGACATTTGAAACCAAGCCCATTTTTCATTCATTACACTATATACTTACACTTCATCTGTTGGTTTTAAGAGTTAGTGTAGTACCAACGACTAAATCTGAGCTCTGTTCAACAGTAGGCAAGAGCTGGATATGCACTCAGTCCAAAGTTCAGAAACATTAGTTTGGACTTGGGCCAAAACAGCATGACTGGCTTTTTTATTTTCACCTTAGTCCCAAGTGATTTAGCTTTACAATTCTGCCATTGCGGCTGCTTTCTGAAGAGTTTTATAAGATGCCAAGAAGTTATTCCATTTTGACTTCCATAACAGATGAGTGACAAGTATATTTTTTCTTTTCCCCTATCAGTACTACCACCAACTCTACACTTGGTCTTATGGCATTTTCTAAGATACACCTTAAACTGATTGTCCATTCAAAGACCTCTTTCACTGCCTCTGGGTCACTGCATACCTCTGGTGTTCACTCAAGCCTTTGCTTGTCTGTTTGGCCTTTCACATTTTTTTGTTGGAATTTGGTCTGATCTGTCATTTGGATGGATCTGAGATGGCTACCAATGTTTCTAATTAATACTTTTTGTATTTTTTTTTTTAACATTCCAGATTCAATCTTGATAATGTTATGTCTGTGGTATTTTTGTGGCTCCTGAAAAATGTGGCCAGTAGGCAGTTTTTCCCCCTCCATTTGCCACAGTGAACCAAATGCCTTGTGCATAAAGACACCACTGTACACTCACCTAATTTCTTTTGCTACTGCAGTTCACAACTGTTAGCTGAAATGTTTTTCTTGCAGAGCATCCCCGTTTGTACATCTGCTCCCTGGTATGCAATAAGCTCCACTTGCACACACTTCATCATTCAAGTTGGACATTATGCCACTGCCCGATCCCATTCATCTAGGTGTGTGCTTGTCTGGTGTAGGTTTATAGAATTTGGCTGTTAAATTGAGTAGCAGTACAATATATCAACTGTCCTGTTAGTAGACATGGTAAACACTTAAGTGAAAAATGATTTTGGTGTAATGTTATTTTGAGCTATTTTTTACCATCACTTTAGATTTTTATTTTTATTTTTTCCCCTTCCTTTCTTCCCCTCAGTATAAATGGTGTGTCGTTGTGACACTTGGTTGCTGATCTACAAGTCAGCGTTTGACAGGAATTTTTGTCTCCATGATGGCAAAACTATCAGTACTGTGTGAGGAATGCAGGCTTATTTGGCTCATTTACTAGCTGCAGTAGGTGAATCCCAATAGAGATCATTGTGATTATTCTGTAATGTTTTACATGGTTGACTCGAGCAGCTTGGTTACTTGCGCAGCAAAACCTACTTAAAGTTTCTCTTGTATTGGGTCAGGCTTGTTCTAAGGGTGCCATTTTCTTGTTCCTCTGGCGTAGACTTAGAACTTTTGAGGTACTGTTGCCAAAAATAAAAGTGACGTGCTTAGTGCGTCCTAGATTATAACTCATCTCTAACTGTATTCAAGATGTGCTCGGAAGAAATACCATTTGAAGACCGGTGCATTATGCCCGGAGTGTATTTGTTGTTCATGTGTATCTCACATGTATCATAATGGGTACATTTTGCAGGCCTTGTTTTTCTAAGAAAATGATATTCATGCTTGGGTGGAGGGGATTACTGTGTTATAGTGGTTTCATAGTCCATAGTTCAAACCCCATTAAACTGATTTTTTTTTTCTTTTTTTTTAATCTAACTGCCAGGTTGCTGCCGAGATTAAAAATCAGACGTTGTTCCCTGTTGATGTAAGCACAATTCAGGCTGCACAGGTGTTAGTAACTCAGTTCACAGGTGTATGAGAGTGTGCCTTTTAGAGGAAAAGGTGTGTGTCACTGAAACTCGTTGTCAGACAGAGCCTGTGAGTCACTAACTTCACACTCTGAATCAGAGAGCTTGTGGTTGTGTGTGGTGGGGGAAAGACATGGGAATTAGATACGGAGAGAATGAAAGGGGGGTGTGAGTTGGGAAAGGAAAGAGGACTTTTTAAGAATTTCTAACGAGCTAGAGAAACCAAGACAGGATCAGGCTTGCCGCAAGACTAGTCGGAATGTGGGTGCGCTTGCGCATGCCCGCCTTATTTCTGTAAGAGCGTGATAGCTCTGTGGAAGATCTGTTTCGGGACAAGGTTGGAAAACAGTATCATGAGTTGATGAAACTGACTGCTGTGACTGTTTTTCAAGGACGGCCCCTCCCACCCACTCTGCGTGTACACTCTTCGACACACATTTACTATTGTTCCCTGAATCACCAGATGGACAGCTGCAAATAGAACACCCCCCCCCTTAACCCTGATTTTATAGTAACTGTAGTGAAGCCTGAAGTGTGTAGTGAGGTCTGAACTATAGGAGGGGAAACAGTACTCACTCACAGGTGTGGCAGGGGGACACAGCAGCTGTGCTGTTTTAGCAGCAGAGCTTTGACCTTGGACAGGCTACTGTTTCAAGTTTGCTCTCACTTTAGAAGCTACTGTTTGTTTTCAGGTTTCAGGATTCTTTCACTCAGTTCACCAGTTTCACTTAAGTGGCTGCAGTTTTCTGTTCTGAGAGTGTTGACATTTGTTGGCAAGAATAAAAATAGGGTTAAAACTTATGATGGTATAGTGTATGTTCAGTATTGAATCAAAAAATTTGTTTAATGTCCTCGTGTGTAGAATTTCTGCCTTCTAGATTCGCTTAGAATGATTATTTGGTTGTTTTAAAATTGTATTAATCAGTTATCAGACCGCGGGTGGGGGGAGCCATCCTTTCCATGGTCATTTGATTCTTATCACAGACCCGAACCATGATAGCAGTGAACGTTGTATCTTTAACTCCCTCCAGATTGTGCAAGCCAAGGCCAAACATGCCATACACATGAACTTCCATCACTCAATAACATATGTTCACATATTTAAAGTGGCAAAGCAATTAAAGCATGGATTAATCAGTTTCCATGATGCTGCTTAGTTGTGGCAACTCAAACAATAATTTTGCAAAAGCATATACTATCAGAGCCTGTCATTTTTGTAAATGTCGTTGCTGCACTGAGCCTAGAATAGAGCTCCACAGGATGGAGTCTTCTCACCTGCCATTCACACCCAGCTCCATACTCCTCTCAGTTAACTAACACTTGCTAATGAGCAAGTGCGGATCAGCATAG
Organism: Platyallabes tihoni; assembly: GCA_030068045.1. Lineage (NCBI taxonomy): Eukaryota > Metazoa > Chordata > Actinopteri > Siluriformes > Clariidae > Platyallabes > Platyallabes tihoni. The sequence goes on from JAQQZS010000038.1 coordinate 11,184,004, forward strand.
TCATTTATTTATACATGCAGAGAGTGAAATGTCAGCACAATGCTGAATCACTGTACAGTCTGTGTTTAAATTGTGATATTCCTGAAATTGTAGCTTGGAAACTCGGTGTATTTAACCAGACGTGCTGGATGTGGATTAATAACCCTATATCTGATTCTCTGGTAGGCAAAAGTTAAAGAAGTTGCATGTTTAATAATTTTCTTACATCATTTGTTCTAGCCAAATTAATGCAAATGAGGTGCAAATAGGATTGTTTGGTATGGAGACTTTATATATGCATGTTCACACCTCCTTTTTTTAAAAACAGCTGTTTCTTATATACATTTTGTTAGAAGGAGAGCAAAAACTTTAGTAGCTTTCCAGTCATTAAGGTGTCTAGCCACTGCAACAGGAAGCTAAAACCACTTGCTACATATAGACGCGTGTGTGTGTAAGCCCTTATTCTAAAGATGTACATTTTTCGACTTGTCTAGCTGTCTGTCAGTCTCAGTCATTATTGATGAGGTTGATGGAAGGGAAAAGGAAGCTAGTTGCTTCTGTGAAGGGAACTGCACACAATGGTTATAAATGCTTTACAGCACATCCTTTCATTTCAAAGAATTTCAAACACAATTATTTGACATAGCAAAGTATAGGTACGCCTCCTTGGACAAGATGATTAACCAGATGTCAAAATTGAAAGCATATGAAGGAGCAAAGTGATAAGTGCGTCATCTAGCTAAAGCGAAAGTGCGCTGTCTGTTTATTCGACCCCTCTGAGAGCTGTGCTGTGGAGTTAATGGATAAAATGCCCTACGCAAGCACTCGGCAATGTTTCAACCGACATCCTTTAATAATCCAAGCTGCGCTTGGCAGACTGTAATTGTTAATTTCTGTTTGAAGTTGTTAACCCTTGCCACGGTTTAGTGACTCTGATCCATTTTTAATAGTATATGCGTTGTAATTGAGATGCAGGTTTTCTGGTGGTGTCTGATGTGATATTAGAGGACCTTGGTTAGTTTAATGTTGTCTGAGCTGATTATGCCTGCCTGTACATGATGGCTCTCTTTTGTCTCTTTCTTCTGCACACATCTTAATCATCTTTCCAAAAACCTGTTTGGTTTCCTGTCACTTGCACTTTGTGAGGCGGTGTCCTTCTTTTATCATGAAGGTTTTGTCACTGCCTTTTTTTTTTTTGGTTTGGATAGGTAGTATTAAATTTTATAGCTTTGTTTTAAAAACATCTCATCAGCCATCCAGGTCATGTAGTTTATCAGAGCACTTGATGAACACAGAGCAACTTGGTATCCTAGCTTTAGCACTGTGTGTACGTTTCTAAGGTATCATGGACAGTGGTAGTTTAATCATTACTGACCCACATCATGGAGAGCTCCTTTATATTCATTCATTGTTTGTGTCTAAATAATTTACCTTAATCATTCAAATGCATCATTTAAAGCATTAATGGTTAAATTTAATTTAATTTTTTTTCCATGATATTACTTTGCCATAATAACCAGCAACCTTTTACTCAATTTGTTACTTGACCGTTTTGCATAGGAAAGCCCCAATTTGTCCCTTGTTAGGCTAGTATCAGTAATCTCTCAAAAATACACTGAAAGATTAGTCTTCCTCCATAATGAAACAGGTTTGTCTGGAAGTGCCGCCCCTTGTTCATGTGTCCTTGTTTCCCTAAAAGGAAAATCAAGGAACTTCATTAAGATGAAACAAAATTGATTATAGTGTTTGACTTGGTTAAGAGTAAACAAATATGATGTTAAATTCGTTTTGCAATGCGGCCAAAATGTTCAAAACGTAACAGTAAAACTCTTGTATGTAAAAAAGATCCATTGATTTACACTCGTGACAAAGATTTGATTGTGTTTATTGTGAAGATAATTGTAAAATTAGTAACTGGTTTGTTTGGTTTGCGAGGGGTGCTAACTTGAGCCCCTGTGGAGATCAGATGGTCTGTCTGTAAAAGGAGTACAGTGGTACCTCGGCATACAAATTTAATCCGTCCTGGAGGCGAGTCCTATGATTTCTCTTGGCACCAGGTGGATAAAAGTGGCTGCATTTTCTTTTCTTGCTACCGACTTTGGTACCATACTGCAAAAAGAATTAAAAATAGATCTTGCTTTTTGTTTGCTCGTATGCCAAGCCAAATTTCTTGCAAAATTTAATTTCTTAAAGTGCCCCTATTATGCGTTTTCAAATATGATCTTTCATGCAGTGTGTCATGTAGCTATATGTGAACATAAACTATCTGCAAAGTTGTGACGCAGACAGTGTACAATAAGTTTTTGTCTATTAAAAAAAAAAAGTCGTCTCACATTCGCCTAAACGAGTCGTTAGCGATTAGAATTTTTCTCTTACGGATCCACGTCACTACGTAACATATTTGCATAATGTCTGCCCATGTTCTACGTCGCAAACAACTTGCCCGCCATCTTACAATTAACATTACCACACTCTTGTTAACATATGACACCACTGAGAAACGTCCTGCTCCAGTCGTGCTTGCGAAACAGTTTCTTGTC
>JAQQZS010000038.1:11189503-11204291 GCA_030068045.1 Platyallabes tihoni
CGTGTTTATACCACAAATTACAGTTAATAAGCTTACAAAATGTACAGAAAGTTAAAATAATTGGGGTCCACATAGGCATGCAGACATGTTTTTTAGAATCATGTTTAGGCTCGTCACGCACGTGGAACAATATGGTGAGTGAAGAGCAAACATTGTTTAAGCCGACTATATCACACTAGTTTTAATTTATTTATTTTTTATCAGACTAGCTCTGTGTTTTGCTCTGTGTTTGCTCAGAGTTCATTACAGCTTAATCTAAATACGGGGTTGAATGGCAGCAGTGGAATTCTCTTTAGGATTGCTAGACCCTGTATCTAACATATTTGAAATATTTCTCCCTATTGTTGGTGTAAGCAATTTGTTAATCTATAGGATGTATGTGAAGCAGAACATCTTGTCTCTGTGGAAAGAGAATGAGTTTAATGGTGCAGCATGTTCAGGCAAAATCCTTGCATGTTGATTGAGGCCAATGTGGGAAGATCCTGGTAAAAGCTCTAATGGTGCTGTGGTAAAAAACCAGATAAGGAACTGGTTCAGTCAGTGTGAGAGAGAGCTTTGACCCGTAACGGAAGTTACTCAACATCTAACAGGCATTTTACAGTTAGAATCCTCTGGTCTGTTTCAGCCTCAAATGACACATTTGACAATAGTCCTTTTTATGGCATTTATCTGGATCACATGTGCGATCAGCAGTTCTGTGAAATTTGGCCTTTTCTGTTTTTCACACACTTTGTCCCTCTCTGGCTTTAAAACACACAGCACCACTCAGACACGGATACACACACGGATACACACACGGACACATACACTTTATAGGGAGAATGTGTAGGGCAGTGGTTCAGGAATGTCCCCAATCAGTCTTATCTTTCTCAGTTCACATAGTTGTGTGGGTACAATGCAGAGCAGGCTCATGGCCTACCTGCTGACAGGTTCACACAAGCCTGTGCCCCGCCTAGACCTGTTTTCAACTCAATGGCTCCCTCTATGGGATGGAATGAATACTCTGCTCTACTGCTGTGTGCATTTGTGTGGTGTTGTATGACATCATTGCGTTGTTGCATGAATGAGATTTTCCAGAAGCCTTTGTCTCTTTTCTCTTTATTTTTTGTCATCCATGCATTAATTTACTGGACTTTATGATTTTCATCTTTTACCATCATCCATTTTCAATGATCTGTACTGATCCTGTTTACAAATTTGTGTGCGCCTGCATGTGTAATTAAAGCTCATTTCATGACTTCTTGATGCCACTCAATGTTAGAAATAGTTTAATGGTCTGACTACTGGCTGTTGTAATACCTCTAAATTATACATTCTGCACCTGTGTGTTCCAAGGCTCACATCTCTTAACCCTAATTGCTCATGGCTTAAAAAAAGATATACTTCTTACTTAAGTAGTTCTCCCCTGAGCTTGATATTCAGCAGTCTTTCTTGTCTCTTCTTCTTTAGAACGGGCGTATCCCTGGTGATGCAGAGTTAGAGCGGCTCAAAATAAACGAGGGATACATCAACGGGACACAGGTAGGTATCAGTGAATGCGTCTGTATGTTTCTGTCTCTCTCCATCTTGATGTTTTGGGGCCAGGTGGTGTTTATAAGACAGGAAACACTCTTCAGCATATGGCCAGAGCTCACTATTGTTTGTATGCCCCTTACAGTACAGGATGTTGGACCCAGGTCACCTTGTCCAGGAGACGGTCACAGTGCAGGAGGAACCCCAGGAGATGATGCCAGTAATTTCTGTTGAAACTAGTGAAGATGGCACCACACGCCGCACTGAAACAACAGTAAGCCTTTTTTCCCCTTAGTGACAATAATGTTGATGAATTTTGGTATAGATGGATATTTGGTCAAATTTTACTATAGCATAAAACCTAAAACAAAAATGTAAAAAACAGTAGCAATAATTTGCATAACTGATACCCTCCTAATTTTGTAATGGATTGTAATTTTTTTTTCCCAGGTCAAGAAAGTCACTAAGACCACAACCACTCGCACAGTTATCCCCTCAGTCTCTGACACACTCTCTCTGGATGGCACTGGTTCTGTCACTGGTATGAGTGGTTACAATGCCCCAGTAGACCGGGTGTACAGGCACCCAGGACAAATGGACTACCCAACAGCTACACTCCCTCGGAATTACCACTATGGGCCACCAGGGGGTTATGACGACTACCGCAGTGGCCCACCCTCTGAAACATACGCCAGCCTCAACCGCGCGGCCCGCATGGATGATCGCTACAGGTGTGTGTGTTAGAAAAGTAGATGTCTTTCTTTAAACAGTTTGTACGTGTTCATGTTTTAAGCCATTCTTTTACTCTGTTCATATTGTTTTTCTTTGGAAATTTGTTTTTCAGACCTGTGGATGGGTACAGAACATTGGACGCAGGCTACCGTGTCCACAGCAGGCCCCAGCTGGACCCATACGCAGCTCAGCCACAGGTAGGACGTATGGGCAGCGCCATGGAGATCTCTGGCATGCAGCGATTTGTCCCAGAGCCATACGGCCTTGAGGATGACCAGAGGAGTCTGGGATATGATGAGCCAGATTATGGTATGGGGCCCCCTATGCACTATAGCACCATGCCTCGCCTGGGTCATCATGCTCCTCCTCCACGCAGGACTGGGTTAGTGGAAGCATCTGCATTTTTTTTGTCTGCCTAATAAAGTTATAACTGACCATTTGTCCACTTGATTTTGGTTTTGCCATGATTCATTTTTGGGTGTGTTTGTGTAGATCCTATGAGGGTACCCTGGATGGGGATATGAGTGGAGCAGGAGATATGTATTATTGGGGAGGTGGAGCGCCGTTGGCTCAGGGCGAAAGAGGAAGCATGGCATCACTGGACAGCACGTTGCGTAAAGGCCCAGCCCCAACGACATGGAGGCAACCCGAACTGCCTGAGGTCATTGCTATGCTCAACTATCGTCTGGACCCAGTGAAGAGCAATGCTGCTGCTTACCTTCAACATCTCACCTTTAAAAATGATAAGGTACATGTCCACACAGGCATGCAATACCACCAGAACCGTTTGTCTAGTATTAGTAAATCAGAGTAACATCGTTTGTTCATTACTCTCACTACTTCCTAACTTGCTGTCAATTTTTGGTAAACCTTAATTAGCCGTCATCATCGCTTTACTACTAGACATTAACATGGGAAATATGAAAATGGGGGGGTATCTGTTGCACGTCTTGCTTGTAGTATTAATCCTTTTATAATTCAGCAGTTCTGTTAATTTCACTTAAAAATCTTGTGGAAACTTTTACTCATTCAGGTACATTTCCACCAACTCCATAAGATATTCAATGTTCACATGTTACAAAAACCCAAGTTAAGATGAATGTATTGTTTATCCGCTTACTGTATATCATCATCATATGTAGGTCAAATCAGAAGTAAGGCGCCTGAAGGGCATCCCTGCTCTTGTGTCCATGTTGGACAACCCAAAGAAGGAGGTGCATCACTCTGCCTGTGGAGCTCTGAAGAACATCTCATATGGAAGAGACCCTGACAACAAAATTGCCATCAAAAACTGTGATGGAATCCCTGCTCTTGTGCGCCTGCTGAGGAAGACCAGAGATCAGGATCTGACGGATACCATTACAGGTACACATTTGGTGAATCCCTGTAGTGGTGGTGGAAGCAGAACTTAAAAAAAAAAAAAAAAAAAAAAAAGTTGTAGTGACCGTTTACTGTCCTCCTCCCAGGGACTCTATGGAACCTGTCATCTCACGACTCTGTGAAGATGGAGATTGTGGACCATGCTCTCCATGCACTGTCTGATGAAGTGATGGTGCCACACTCAGGCTGGGAGAGAGGTAACGATGTGGGAGAAGAGAGCTGCAAACCCCGCCACCTGGAATGGGAGACTGCTCTCACGAACACTGCTGGCTGCCTGAGGTACTGGCACCAAGAGATACCCGGGAGGGAAGAGCGAGAAGCTGTTGGTGCAAAAATATTTTAAACAGAGCTGGCGTGAAGTTGCTGTTTATGGAATGGGGATACGTTAGTTCAAAACTAAAAAAAAGAGGCGTGTATGTTTTTGTCTGTACATGCATGAGAGGAAGCAGCATTCCTGTATTCAAGAAAGAGCGGAAGTTAAAAGGGAAATGCTTTTTGTATTGTGCAAGCTCCTTAGTGGCATTTGTAAGGGGCAGATTTGGGACAAAAGAGAGAAACGTGATCTTTAAATCCACTTATTTCTCTCGAGTGCTTCTCTTTTTAGATGCTTCTTTCCTCTTGTTCGCCTTTAGAAAGGCTGTGAGAAATGTTTTCCCCGTATTGCATCTCAAAAGAGCTGAAAGTGTCTTGTGTCTTCTTTCTCTGTCCTGTATTTTTAAGTCACTGGCTGTGTCTGGTTTGGCTCAGTTTTTAATGCAATCTTTTTTAAAGCATTACCTTCCAGATAATTAGCTAACTGTCAGGGGTATAACAGTTCATTATTTGTCTTGATGCATTAATTAAAATCTTTCCCAAACGCATGCAAGGGTAAACAAATAAACAATCATGGTGATGAGTGATAAATATTATGGGATCATGGTTTGTGATCAAAATAGGAAATGTTTAGAGACCTTGTTGAATTACCAGCTCTGTGTTAAGTTTTTTTGTTGTTTTTGTTCCCCTTAACAACAAATGATCAAAATCTAATTGTTGTTTTGGTGAAAGAAAAAAACGGCTATTTAAATGTTTCTCTCAGAAAGCAGTTTAACTTTCAGTACGTGTTTAAGTGAGATTGTATGTTGTTCAGGAGTACTGTTTGATTATTTCAAAAAGCAAAAAAAAGTCGTGCTAGCTGTTTTTATCTTGTAATCCTGCTTGGTCTAATTGATATTTTAAAATGTTGCTAAACTACAGCAAGTCTTCCAGCTCTGGGCAGTTTGGCATGCGTCTCTGCCACCTCTTTCTTGTTCATGTGCTGTACTTGTTCTCCACAGGAATGTGAGCTCGGAGAGGAGCGAGGCCAGGAGGAAATTAAGAGAGTGCTCTGGCTTGGTTGACTCGCTAATGTACATTGTCCATTCCCAAATTAACTGTAAAGATGTGGACAACAAGGTAACACTTGTGGGGAGAAAAAAAAATACAATATGGGTATTTGTATGTATGTACGTGGGGTTTTGAAAAAACTGTTTCTCTCTGTAGTTGGTGGAGAACAGCGTTTGTCTTTTAAGGAATCTGTCGTACCAGGTGCATCGAGAAATCCCAGGTTGCGAGCGCTACCAGGAGACTGCACCAGTCAATCAAGGCCCTGCCCCTGCCAATCACAAGGGAGGGTGCTTCAGCTCCCGCAAGGGCAAAGGTGTGACAAAAGACAAGATTTTTGACAGACTACTTCCATTATTCTAGCCAACTTTGGCAAAAAATATAACATGATTAAGATGAGTGAGAGTATTTTACAGTAGTGCTTGTGATGCAACATATTAAACTGCATTGCATGACAACTAAGTCTTTTTGCATTTGTTTATTGATTCTTGTGCAAGCCTGTTGCTTTTGGTGGCTGGGGCACTGTTGCTCTTGCTTTTTCTTTACTGAGATATCCTCTCTCACTGTCTTTCTTCTCTTGTGCTGTGTTTTTGTTTCCTCTATTTTCGACTGCTTATTCTGTCTACTGCCATAACAGACGAGTGGTTTTCCAAAGGTAAGCCCCCACGTTTGTGATCTATGCTTTGCTTTTCAGAGATCACTGGTGTGTATACCTAGTGTACCTAACTGTTTTACTCACTGTTGTCTTTTCTGTTACGGGTTTACTTTGGCTGTTTCTTAATTATTAATTGAATGAGAGATTTAGATCAATCTTATTTCAGTTTTTAACGCTCAGTGGTGTCGGCTTCCATTTGTAGTCTTTATAGAACATTGGCTAACATTTTATACAGAATATTTTCTGAGATCATTCAAATATTACTTGTAATATTCAGTTCGAGGGTGTGACTCTAATAAGAGCACATAACTATACGTGACAGCATAGATCTACCTTGATAGCCAACACATGCTTTTTTTTTTTTTTAACCCCTTTTAATTTTATTTGTGCTAAAAATTTTATTTTTGGTATTTTTAGGGAAGAGTGATGTTGATGGAAACACGGACATAATTGACATTCCAAAGAGGACCACACCAGCCAAAGGTATTGATCACCTAAGCAGCTTGCCAAAATTAAAACAATTTTTCTGAGTTCGGGTTATGAATGGAAAAACTTTAATTGCAGAAAATGATATTAAGCTACCTTTATTCATCTGGACTGAAAATTCTGAACATGTTCTAATGTATAAATGCCAGAATTTTGCTGGTGATGACAGTGAGATTTATTTCTCCTTTAACATCTTAAATAGGGTGGGAGAATTAATCCTAATTTAGATGGATAAAAGATGCTGAATTTTAATATAAAGGGTATGATAATTTCATCCATGTCTCTATTGGCACCATTGTTATGTCATTACATGTAGCAAAACAAAAATGGACTGGGTGGTGGGGTGATGTAGTAGTATCATTGGCAATGATTGATGGGCACCTGACCATTTGCTGTCAGCTAATTGCCCATGGGAATAAAGTATAATTCATAAGGTTCTTAATAAACCATATTGACACTATGCAATCTTGACTGAACTTTGCTGTTTGAAAGGAAAAAGTTTATTGTTAAACACAAAAATTATGAAAACTGTAAAGAAAAAACAATGAAATGATCAGCAATAAAAAGTCAGCAATAATTGCTAATTTAATTGTTGGTATTTTCATAATAACTTGGCTTCATTTACTGTTCAAGTATATTCTTGATACAGTTAGTAATGGGCGTATATGTCATATCCATATGTGATGTTTCATCCATAACACCAGATTATCCTAAATTGTTTGTTTATTCCAAAAGTACATTTTTAAATATGAACTTTGTGCGTTCATTTAAAAGTTTTAGTACTTTATGCAGTTGTCTTTAATAGACAGGTGCTTCCGAGCTTGTAGTACATCTGTACTATCTCATAAAATGTCTGTTTAAAATCATATTCATAATGTTGATTAAAAAAAATCCCCCAAAAAATCAATGTAAATGATTACATCAATTATATGATTTTTTTTTTTCTTGGCTTTTTAACTTTAAATGATTTCATTCGTACTAAACTTGTTCGTGCTTTGAGACTTTTTGTTTAGTGATAGGAATCAAAAGGTCATATCCATAACACTGGAATCTATATGTTAACATTAATTTGTTGTATGTGGTAGACCACTTTTTTTGCTGGCAGGTAATGCCGGCTCGTTGTGAGGGTTACCATCGCAAGTGTGCGAGTGTGTGTATGGCAGCTGTCATCCGCTGCATTTACTGCCTCTCAGTACACCGTTCGCCCGCTCCTGTACCCGTTTATTCTGCTACCATGAGAGGGAACTGTCCACTACTAATTAATCAATCACGGATGGCAGATGGACAGATTTTTTGAAAAGGTTGCGCAGATATACTTGGGGCCCAAGTATATTCTATGTGTGGGACTCGTATGATTTGTTAATCATATGATGTGCTCTCCTGTGATTTGTTGTTCAACATTACAGATTCTTATTTTTAGCCATAAGGCAGCTGTAACTAAATCATTCTCTATTCTGTATTTTAGGTTATGAACTGCTTTTCCAGCCAGAGGTGGTTCGAGTATACACATCACTGCTGAAGGAGAGTAAGAATCCTTCTGTTCTAGAGGCTGCTGCAGGAGCCATCCAAAATCTATGTGCAGGCCGCTGGACTGTAAGTATACTCCGCTGACCGCCACAAAACTTCCATGCCCCACTTAAATTATAGCCACTGCTGTTTTAGGTTTGCTATATTTGTGGAATTTTAAGTCTCTCTTCTCGTACTCTCTCCTTCCTCTAACAGTATGGACGTTATATCAGAGCAGTGACAAGACAGGAGAAAGGATTGCCCATGATGACCGAGCTGTTGTGCCATGGGAATGACCGCGTGGTCAGAGCCATGTCAGGGGCACTGAGAAACCTGGCTATTGATGCTCGCAACCGGGACCTTCTCGGTAAGTGTGCGCGCAGAAAATGTATCCAGGATCCCCTGTGTTGCCAACGTCTTCAGTGCAATATCTTGTATGTTTCATGTGATAGATTTAGGGTCCCCACATTATCTGGGAATAATAATTTTTAAAAAAACAAGAGTATTATATATTACCAAGTTTGTGGATTGGCGGGAAGTGTTTCAATTGTCTAGTCTAACATGTATGAGCACATTTACACTGCCAGGTCAGCTTTTATTCCATTGGACTCTGTTGTTCAGACTCTTAACACCATTGGTGGAGAACATTTTTAAGATAAATGATGTGGGAGGGAATGCTTAATCAAGCTTTGCTTAAGAATATTGCCATCCACTTTACATGGATATTGAGGTATTTTGTGACTAACCATGAATAAGGGGGGTCTACGTTTAGATGTGGTAAATTCAGTTGCACACAAGTGATATTTTTCATTGGTAAGCACTAACAGATAGGTTGTCTGAAGATTTTACTGTTAAAATAGGCATTAAAGTAACCAGTACACTTGTCTCTTCCCTCTATATAGTCTTATATTAGAGTTTTAATCAGGCTTGTTGCTGGATTGATGTATTTAAATAGTATTGTTTATTAAATTAACCTCTTCTCTCCCATGTGCCCGTGCAGGAAAGCATGCTATTCCAAACCTGGTGGCGAACCTGCCAGGTGGTGGGCAGAGCCAGCCTGTGCGTAACCTCTCGGAGGAGACTGTGGTTTCAGTCCTCAGCACTCTGGCAGAGGTAGTCGGCTCCAGTGTGGACGCAGCCAAGAATCTGCGCAGCTCACAGGGCATTGAGAGATTGGTGCTCATTAACAAGGATGGGTCAGTTTGATTATTTTTGTTCTTTTCTCTGGGCTTTTATGCTGTTGGCTTGTTTTTGGTGGTTCCTTCCCTATGGTTACTACTTCTATATGTGAGTGAGTTCTGGTTCTACTTAAAGATTTTTATTTTTTTAGTGAATCAATGTCTTTGACGATGTGCTTGTCCCACAGTAACCGTTCTGATAGGGAGGTACGTGGCGCCGGCTTGGTACTGCAGATTGTGTGGGGATTTAAGGAGCTGCGGCGCACCCTGGAGAAAGATGGCTGGAAGAAATCGGACTTTGTGGTAAATGTGAACCCTCCAAGCAACACTCGCACCAATGGTGGCTACGGGGACAGCAGCACCCTCCCCCTCATTGACAGAGGTGTGTTCCCCATCTATTTTATTTTTGGGGGATTTTTTTTTTTTGTGTGCGCGCGCTCTTCCAGTTTTAACAGTCTTCTTGTGATAAGTGGGTAATGTGTTATTTATTATTTTTCTTTTTTTACAAACACCTTTAGGAGGAAAGCAGGACCGAGACAGAAACATGATTCCAATGAATGACTTGGGATCAGGTGATTTTCCTCACATTTAATATACCTTGTCTTCATTAACTTAAAGGCCTCAATTAATATATGGGTTTTAAGTGCTTTGTGTGTAATGATTTTGGTTATTTATTCTGGCTTTTCGGTACTAGACTCCTATGCTACACTGGACCAGAGAGGACGGAGAAACACTTTGGATGAAACTCTAGACCCTGCAGAAAATGATATTCAGGTAATCATGCATTCAAGTTACTGACATTTTATTTTCTTCATTTTTTTTGCCAAGCTTGTCTAAAAAAATATTTGGGTTATTTGAGGCATTCCTTTCAATATGTGAATGGGTTAACAATAAGTGATGTTAAGTACTTTTCTTTCTACTGCAAGTGACAGCTATTAAGCTAATAGAGAGGCAGGAAAAAAAATGGTCCAACTACCATTTTGCTTGTCTTTTTTAAAAAAATATATTTTTTTTAATTTAAATTCCTTCCTCAGTCTAACATTCGTTGATTTCTAGTGAATTGGCTTATATCAGACAGGTTTTATTCATGTTTATTTCAACTGCTGCTTAATTAAAATGCAGGTTTCAGTGTTCACACGTTCACATTTAACACATCAAGTACTTCTGACAAGGACAAACTCTGCAAGTCATCAGATAGACTCACAAAATGTCACACTAATTGTGCTTGTTACTTTCTTCTAACGACTAATCACTAATGACAGGGGCACTGTGGACAGTCTCACTCTAACCCTTCTGCCCTCTCCTTTTTTTCTCACATTTTTCTTGTCTATGATGGCCCTCTTACACCTGTGAACGTGTCTTCCTCTCTGGTGTGCTCACCTAGGGAGGGATGTATGGGGAGAGACGGGGCTCCATGCCCTTGTTGGACTCATACGATGGTTAGGCCACTCCCCCCCTCACCCCACTCAGTGCATGAGCGAGCATGGTATGTGTGTCCACTGCCTCCTTCCTACACTGCATGTGCTCTGTGTATGTGTGTAAGGTCTTAATCTTCAGCCTCTCACTAACCCAGTGATTCTCAAACCATTCCCGTGTGCCCCACGGACAGTCTGCGGTTTTGCTTTTGTGGACTATCCGGGGAGAGCCTAAGACTGTTTTGGGAACCACTTCTCTAACCTACTTGGTGTTATATTTTGCTGTTTCTGCAGTAATGTGTTTCCTTATTTTAATGTAGTTTGTTTACATATGCGCTGTTCATGTACCCACTTTGGTCACATGAGTTGTGTGTAGTTATATCACCTTCCCCCCCCAGTGTCTGTGGCCCTGTCTGTGCTGAATGGGTTTGTGCATATGATGGCACATGCACAAAATGCCCTTCATGACTATTAATATTAAGGAACCTTTTCTGTATGATTTGTGGCTAAAAGTGATTGACAAGTAATTTTTTAATCCCTATTGTTTTTGGAGATCTCGTTTCAAGAGGAAATAAAATTCAGGTCATGCTGTCTGTTCCTTTAATATTATGTTGTTGTTGTTTTTTTTAATGTCGGGGCTTTGCCTAGGATTGAATAAAGGAAGATTAAAAAGGGCTGCAAGATTGACGTTTTAAAAAGTATATGTGCTTATGAGTTTAAAATTTGATTCTGTATCAGCCCTATACAGCGAAAACTGCTTAGCAGGATGGTATAATAAGGGTTTCCAACAGTAAAGTAATTTTAACCATTACACATGAATTAATTTGTAGTTTACACAGCCATTAATATTATTGGATTTTGTATTTTCTTGATACCAAATCTTTTTAATATCATCGTGGGTTAGAAAAATTTTAATTACAAGCCTTTAGGCAGAGGCCTAGAAAAATTTTGATAGGACCAGTTAGATACAGCATAGTCTAGGACTTATTGTCATATTGTCAGGTTGTTTAAATTGAGCGATGTCTCTTTCATAATGAGAATGGAATATAATTTAATGAGTCGTAACATTACTTGATTTTTAATAAAATTTGTTTGCAGAACTACTTGTATGAGGCACAATAAGTTTCTGTAATGAGTAATTTAAAATGTGCATAATCAATAAGCATTGGTAAAATACAATGCAAAAAGTAACTAAATTGCAGGATGTTACATAGCCTGTAAATTTACTTTTTTGTAGACAGCTTTAATATTTGTAAAATCTTGCACAGTTGCGGAGGTCATTCCCTTTTCAGACGCTCTTTTTTTTTTTCTTCTGTAAACCTTAGATGTAAGATAAGAGCAAGTACAGTTTGATTTACCATGTCAATTCTCTATAATGAAGTTAAAATAACTTTTTTCCAATTATTTTAAACCCCTACCTGAATTAAAGCGTTTGCCTTTGCGAATTGTTTCTATCCACAGAAAAACTGATAGTGTGCATTACTCGTGGTGAGCACCCTGTTCCTGCCTACTGCCCCTGCTGAACTCGTCACAACGGGACCACCGCCTCTAATCAATGACGCAAAGAATCTCTTCCTCCATCATTATCCCTTCTTTCTCTCACTTACCTTCTGCTTCTTGATCCGTTTCCTGCGATCCGAATGACTGACTGCCACTATTAGGCAAAAAGACTGTAGTCATTTTTATTTTCCTCTGGTACTTTAAATCCATGCCACTCCCTTTTTTTTTTCTTTCTTTTTTTTTCTCTTTCTTTTAATAAGAAACATAAGATACTGAAAACACTATGGAAGTGGAGTTGGTGTGTGTGTGTGTTTTTTTTATTATTATTTTTTTTTTTAATCTTTTAAATGTTCTCACTATTTTATTCGTTGACACTACATGCAGTGCATTGCGCCTTAAAATGGGCAAGGTCACAAGTTGTTTCTACATTAAGATCTGGTTTATGTTCCCCCTGCTCTATTGACAATTTTTTTCCTGTTTGCTATAACTTTATGCTATACAGTGAGTATTCTTGCTACAGTTATGTTTATATTGTTGTTGTCTTGGCCCTTAATGTCTTGAAACACTAATGACCTTATTGTAAAACTCTTTCTTTGGAGGTTATGTAGCTGTGAGATTGGTCTGCAGTTAGGTTTTTCGATTTTCTGTGCTGAACATTTATGCCAAATTACACCACTGTCTTATGAGTTATAATTAAAAACAAAAACAATGTGTATATCTATCTAGAATATTAAATCATCTCAGAACATTTTGGGAAGGGAAATGGGGGTCATTTTGTAATGAAGCCATTGCCTCTCACAAATAAGTTACCACTCAAAGCAGACACTACCCTTTTTTTTTTCTTTTTTTTTTTCCGTCTGTCTGGAAGAAGGTGGTGCTGATGTAGATATATAAGACATATTACTTGTAGACAAAATGTTGAGGGGTAATGCTTGTGGGAAGAGAAACCTGTGATCTAATTTCTAATTGTCCATAAAGAAGGCAATAGAACGGCATTTCTCTATTTTACAGTTTTGGAGTAGTTCAAAGTGGATTATTTGGGACATAACCACTTGGGTCCTTATTCTCCCCATTAGTAGGTGTAACAGCAGGTCCTTTATTCAGAGCTGGAGCACTCTGAATTAGAGAGAGAGCCCCTCTGCATGAATGAGAACAGCAGATCACCACTCTGGTGGGTCAATTCTTGCTTTCTGATCCCCTTCTGAATATAGACAGATATGTAAATATTTTTGGCATACAACATCCACCATTCTTAGTCAGAGTGCCTCATTCATTGATCAGCCGATGGGCCTTGTGTGTGTGAGTGAGAGAAAGTTTGAGTGTAGCTTTAAGAGGAATGTGTGAGGTTTATTGATTTTGGCCTTCAGTGCCTGTTAGTGTTGCATTGGGAGTGAATGATGGAGCATTGAGGGTGCGTTGGCTTTACATGACAAGCGAAGTGCTCCGTCTATAGACTGCGTATTTGATATGCACAGTGTCTGATGTAGATATTTGCTAAGTGGATACTCTAGCACTAGGAGTTAAGTGTTTTTTTTTTGTTTGTTTGTTTGTTTTTTAAACCACTTCCCTTCAAGCAGATTTTTTTCCAAATGTATTTTAAACCCACCTACCCACCTATGAGACTCTGCAGTTCAGTCTAGTTAATTTACCAATTAACATAAGCGTAGGTTTTAAGCAGGAGGTATCCAGCAGCAGGCCGCAAATCAGTGGACATTTTTGATGTTGAGGGAAGTACAAGACTTTCTAAAATCTTGACACAATTGCATCTACTACAAGCAAAATTAAGGGAGAGATCAGATTCTGATTCTAGCTTGATATTTAGATAAAGAAAAAAATTAAAGCACATTTAACTATATATACCAGAGAATATTTGTTAATTTTAATTATTTGTTTCCTCACATTTGTCGTTTCATTTTTGTTTTATATTTTATGATTGGGCTCATTTGTTTTTCTGGGGTTATTGTGGGTGAATACATATGCAATCAGTTTTATTTTTAATTAAATGCATTTACAGTTTATACCTTAATTAAAAACAAAGCAAGTAAAAAATGGTTTGTGTCATGTGTTGTCGGTTGTGCTACACTTTATATGCAACAAAATCAGATTCTGTTAATTTCTTCTATTTGCCTTGGCTCTTAAGATATCGCACCTTTGTTTCATGGATTGAATGTGTAACGTAGCAATACCGTTTTTAATAAAATGATTTTTTTTTTTCGAAGCTTTTCAGAGTTTGTGTACAATCATGTTAATGAGTAAACTGTTAGCTCGGTAGGACTTGAATCTATATATAGTAATTTGTAACTTAATATGTATATAGTTTATGTATATGTGTGTATGTATGTGTATATAAACTTAGATCTACATTTTATTAATGGCACGTTAGATAGATCTATGTTTTAAATTGATTAATGTGTACAAGGCAGTGAACGATATTAGCCTTGACTTGATACTTCCCAAAAGTTTAAATCTTTAGTTCAGATGCCAAATGTTTGTAGAAATGAAGCAGCTACATGCTTGCAAAAGTTTAGTTCTGTCTAGTCTTGCAGCTAGTTCTGCTAGTTAACTTCTGGTTACATACAGTGGTGTTCAAAATAAGTGTGTTGAAAAAAGTGAGTAAAGCTCCATATACATATAATAGCTTTTAATTTAAATCACACAAATGCATTGGACACCCTGCACATTCTATTCTGAATTACAACATGAAGAAAAATGTGCTAAATGTATTGTTAGTTTAATGTAAGTGAAGAAAAACAAATATTAGCCTGTTCAAAAAAAAATAGCAGTGTCATCTTTACAAAGTGATGAGTTTACTGTTTAAACAAAAATGCTTGAAGTTTAATCTTTTCTTGTGCATCTCTGAACTAATATTTAGTTGTATAACCATGGTTTCTGAGAACTGCTTCACATTTGTGCTGCATGGAGTCAACCAACTTCTGGCCTTCTCAACCTTTGAACAGGCATTCCAGCCCAAGAAAGAGCATTTTTTGTCTCAGAAACAGCATTTTTAATGTCAGCCCACAAGTTTTCTATTGGATTAAGGTCTGGGGATTGGGCTGGCCACTCCA
>JAQQZS010000038.1:11219510-11229847 GCA_030068045.1 Platyallabes tihoni
CTGACTGGGCCAGAAGACGTTGACAGCCGGAGGGTGAGTAATCTCTCTGTGCCTGCTGTGGGAGGCTCTGTGGAGTTCAAAATTGAGGAAAAGGGAGTAGGAAAAAGTACATATACACTAATCAACCATAACATTATAACCTAATATTGAGTAGACCCCGCTTTTTGCCACTATAACAGTGATGCAATGTGCATTCTGATACCTTTCTATTGGAACCAGCATTAACCTTTTCCTCAATTTGAGCTACAGTAGCTCTTCTATTGGATCAGACTACACTGGCCAGCCTAGACTCATCCTGTGGATCAGTGAGCTTTGGCAACACATTACTCTGTTGCCAGGAGTGCTAATTTTGTCAGCTATTTTCAATTTTAGTCTTAGTCTTAGTCCCGGAATAAATGTCCCTGTTAGTTTTCATCATATTTAGTCAATCTTATCCTATTTTTGTTTAGTCAAGTTTTAGTCGACTAAAAGTCTGGATATTTTAGTCTAGTTTTAGTCTGAGGAACCCTTAAGAATTTAATCTATTTTTAGTCAAATGAACCTTTTTTGTCTAGTTTTAGTCAATGAAAATGCAACATTTTAGCAATAAGATTATTATTAATTAACCCTACAGTCAATATAGTCTAGCCAAAAACTTTTTTTTTTTTTTTTTAGAAAAATTGTCTTAACATTTTAAAATGTATATTTTCTTCTAATTTTTTCAGCTAATTATATATTTTTGCTGCTACATGTCTATATGTTTTAAACTACAAAACAATAGGAGCAATATGGACAGTGTTTTTTTTTTTAAATGAATTTACACACTTGGACTGTTGTAGCTCCTATAGGTCACAATCATTTGATTAATTAGATTAATGTGTTTGGCAGACACATTATATATATATATATATATATATATATAAATATATCACGTAATTACCACAAAGAGGCTGTAAAACTGGGTGATTTTTATGGTATGCCTTGATGTGTCTCTTCAGGATTGTGGTATTTTTCCCAGCAATTGTGTGCCCCCACTGCCCTCCCCCCGGAAAACATTGGCTTTTTCTTCTCCGGTTCAATAATGCTGGTGTGATGACGAAGAGTTAAACATGACTGAGTTTGTAACATCCCATCACTGCGCGCGCAAACTACTACTGATATGCTGCGCGCCGTGACCCGGGAAACACTGCTGCTCGAGCCATAGTGAATGAACACCGTAACAAAAAAATATATGCTGATGAAAATAAAGACAGATATTTTGTTAGTTTTTATTTCTTTAAACCACATTTTGGTCTCGTTTTTTCGTCACTGTTACTGTTCGCTGATATCCGTGATGTCTCGTTATCGTCTCGTCTTTGTCACAGGAAAAAATTACGTCAACAAATATTTTTTGTCATTATTTTCCTTGACGAAATTAACACTAGGGTTTCCTTCCTTGTGGTATCCACTTGTGGAAATAGATACCATAACGTTTGGTATGTCACTGCAGCCTTGGACCATCCCACAAAATGCTGCAGTTTCAGAATTGTTCTGATTCAGTTGTGTAGCCATTACAATTTGGCCCTTCTCACAGTAGCTACATTTTCAATATCTCGCAACCAAGGCGGCTGGAAGTGAGTGGGATATATTAGGCAGCTGGAGAACCTTTTTTTCCTGAGGCTGACGTGTTGGAAGCAGAAAAAATGGGCAAGCATAAAGATTTTAGTAACTTTAACAAGGGCCAAATTTTGATAGCTAGAAATCTAGCAGTAGTCAGAAAATACCAAAAGTTATCCAGAACACACAGTGCGTCACTGTTATGGTGGCATAGGGGGACCTAATTGATATTAGGCAGGTGGTCGTAATGTTATGGCTACTCGGTATATTGTAAAAGACAGACATATCGCACACGGTGTGTTGAGTGAATGTAATAAAACGCCACGCCCATGACATGAAACGTCCCCCGTTTGCCCTGCGCAGGCGCACAATCTCACGCATGCGCAGTCCAACTTGTTCGGAGGACGCTGGTAAGGTAGCGAAAGATCCCACGTGCGCTTGTGCCGCTCTCCTTTGACTGAAGGTTAAACGGTGCAGGCGGTTTCCTGAGTTTAATCCTGAATCCGTGGGGTGTCAGACGGGCTGAAGATCCACGATGGACCCAATGAAAGCGCAGCAACTGGCGGCTGAACTCGAGGTGGAGATGATGGCAGACATGTACAACCGGTGAGGTTTATATCAGTTAGCATGCTAATGTAAGCTGTGTATAAAAGTCCTTCAGTTTGTAACTGCTTTCATCTGAAAACAAATATGATAATTATTATTATTATTATTATTTAAATGTAATCCATTAAACATGACCTAATCCTGCCTCAGTAAAAATAGATAAAACATCCTAAATTAAAATTCGTGTAAAATATTCAGGACATGCTAGCTAGCTAGCACCTCTATTAGAACACATGACATTTATTACTAATTCATACAAGTTAGTGTCCATGCTGCTCCTACAACTGTACAATAGTTTAGTAAGGTATTTATTAACTACAAATCCAGTAATGTGCAGAATATTTTAATGTAACGTTAACTTCTGCAGTCTAGGGTTCAAACTACCCTAAGACAACTGAAATGAGTTTGTTTTTTCCACCTTTACTCAGTTTAATGTATATAGATTTGAATGAACTTCAAATATACAGTAATTATCCAGATGTGATATCCTTCCCACTTTCATTTTTTATGTTTTACTATGTGTGATGATATTACAGCCTGCAACACCAATGTTAGACCAGTAATGCAACAACGCATTGTTCAGGGTTACTTTATAAGACAGGAGACATTTACCCTGTATGTCTTCTCTAGGAGCATTGTCCTTCTGTCCTGCAAAGCCACACTGCTCACATAAACTAGTGCCTTATTCAACACGTCTCATTTTATTTACTTACTCTCACTCATTCTCCATACCACTAACTTGAGGCTAACCGTTATGCCCCCTAGCCACCCTTGAATTTTGTTTGTTTTTGTTCATTCATTCATTCATTCATTCATTTATTTTCTACACCGCTTATTATCATGGAACATACCCAGGACATGCCACCGTGCTACCTTTTGATGTTATTTAACAAAATCATTTATTTAAATTTACATGTAATCATATTTTTTTTTTATTTTGTAAATGATCATTTAAAAATCACAGATATGTGACACATTTTTCTGGTTAATTGTTGAACCCTCTGGCAAACAAATTACTTTACTTAATGGCACCAGACACATGTTCCAGCATCATCTCCTTGGCCACTGTAGATTTATGATTAATCACTGAATACCAGTTTCATCCAATCACCCAGACTCCTTGATTGATGTTCTTTATCCCACTGCATCCTTGTGTTTGTACAAACCAGAAGGTTCAGCTATTAAATTGTCATAGGTCAAGGTTAGACATCATGTAAGTGTGCTGATTTAATTATTTTATAGCTATTTTATAGTTGAAAATGTTAGTATGATATGAAAAAGAGGAGAAGGTGAATTGAATAAAAGTTAAACAATTAATTAAAACACTAACATAAGATCTTGGTTTAGAATTCCTCATTCTAGAGCAGTGTTTCCCAAAGTGTGCGCCACCTGGTGGGCTGTAAGTATACTCGCGTCATTTCTAACAAATAAATAAAACCTTGTTCATTTTTAAACGTGTAATTACGTTACAAAATGTAGGTAATTTTGGCGAAGTTCTCATCAAATGTTTAAGTATTTCATTCATAAAAGTAATTAGATCTTATAAAACAAAGGATTTAAACAATATGAAAACATTTCAAACACATTTCAGAGTGGGCCAAACCCTTGGTAGGTTTGGGAATGGCTGGTCTAGAGGTTTATCTTTTTACTCAGGGGTGTGGTGGTCAGGAATCTTTTCTCAGGATCACTGGGTATGTGATGGGACACCTGGCTTTCACGGTAATAAAACATATTTAAAAAGCAGTATACTAGTGTTTCTCCGTCCTCCTCCTGGTGTAAATCTGTGCTGCACATTTCGTTCTGTTCCCTGCTCTGAAATCATCTGATTCAACTAATTATCAAACCAAGTTTCATATCAAGTTTAAACTGTGGAAATAAAGTTCAAGAGGAAAATGGCAAAAAGTGCAGGGAGCTGTTGCTTCAGAACCATGGTAAAGAAAAAACTGTGCAAGTTGAATGTGTGGGTGGCAGAAGAGAGAAAAAAGACAGAACAGAGATTTCCAAGTTTTTCACAGCCCAACACCGCTTTAACATGCAGCAGGCTTAAAAGTCTGAACCCGTAGACAAAATGTTTTTTAAAACCCTGATACTGATTTTGCAGCGCTTGTGTATACGCTAAATAGGAGAATGTCAAGCATTTCATCATCTATTAGAATTCCAGTTACATGCAGTTTAGTGCAGCAATTGTACTGGGACGATTCCCATGATTAGACAAAAGGGGGAAAAAAGGCAAACAGTGAAAGGTCTGGTTCTATTTGACCTTCTCTTCTTAGGATGTTTCATGAATCTTTTCCCCAATTTTGTCTTGTCCAATTCCCACGTCTTGTCGGGGCACCCTCCCAGCAGTGACGGCTATCAGCCAAAAAGTACGTAGTGCATGTGCTTCCTTCAACGTTATGAAGCTGCAGATCTCATCTTTCCGAGCTGCTGTATCATTAGGAAGTGCCGTAACGAGCACACACACAATCAGGAAAGTGCTATACGCCCCTTCTGCTTGCGCCCATGATTGGCTAGTGTTGCTGTGATTATTGTAGGAGTGTGAGTATACCATCCCTTCCTCCTGAGAGAGCATAGCCAAGCTGCTCTGTATCGCTTTAGCAACACCTGGAGATTTAACGGGTTCTCTGAATGATAGGATGAACAATTTTCTGTTGTGCCCCCAAGCGCTTCCTGTTAGTTTTAGTCATCTTGGGTTCAAATAAAAAGAAAAATATCAAATTGTGTTTCTTCTTTTTTTCTTTTCTCCTTAGATTCAAACATTAGTTAGCTTATTTATTTATTTGGAGCTTTTTATTTGCCTTTTAGAATCCCCATAGGACCTGAAGCAATTACTTTGTTTTTGGATGCAAAACTGAAAAATTCTTGTTCTTATAATGTGCCTGAAGGCAAAAGGAAGCAAGGAGGAAATTAGCAACTTCCCATGAGAAACATATCAGTGCTGCAATTCTATTTATAATTATCTATTTATATAAAATAATTCAGTTCAAGTGAGAATGAAAGCCAAAGAACAGCTTTAACATAACATTAACACCATCACCAAGTGATTTGAATGACATTGGTTGTCAATTAGTCAACTGGACACAAGATCATGGGCATCCAAGGCCCATGTACGCCTGCGGTGACCAAAGTCCAGTCTGCCTGGCTCGATACCACAAAAAAGCCAATTCAGAACAAACCACTGATAAAAGCCAGCACCGGCCATAATAAAAAGATATCAGAACACCCAGGGCACCACAGCCAAAGAGTTCAAGGTTGTTGATTACCCAAACCTCTGCCACTAATCTACCTGAGCTAGAGACCACAGCACACCCCTAATGGCTTTCATGAAGCCATGCTCAGGGGGACCAGAGGTTCCCCGGTGGCACAAGGGGAACATAGTCAAGTAATTTTATTTGTATGGCATATTTAAAACAACAGCAGTTGACCGTTGTACTTTCCAGTAGAATACCTATACATACCAGCAACTGTACATTATCTTAAAACAAAATAAGATGAGAAACAAAACACAAGAACAATTTTATATACAAAGTAGTAAGTAAAAATCAGCAAAATAAACGAGAAGTATTTTTTAAAAACCTTGAGAATTTACACCAAAAATTTAAACGTAAAAAAATTAATTAAAAGAGCAAAGTGGACTTGACAGGAAATCAACCTTAGACGGAACTAATAGCAACTGAGAAAACATAGGCCTTTAGTTTTGATTGGTTTATGATGATCTAAAAGGCTATGTACAAACTTTGGCGTAGCGGTGGCAAAAGCCTCGTCACCTCTGGTCTTTTAATAGAGTGTGAGGAACTAACAAGACCTGTTTAGATGAATACCTTATCCTCCTTTGAGCTAAAAAACAAAGTAAAACACAAAGATTTAACAAAAATTTAATGTGAAATCAGTGCAGCTGAGCCAAGACAGGCGTGATGTGCCGCCATTTCTTTGTTCCAGTTAAGAGTATGGCTGCTGCCTTCTGAACCACCTGAAGTAACCATAATGCAGCAATCATGTACAATAGTTAAGTTACAGTAGTCAATCCGGGAAGTAATAAAAGCACGGACAACTGTTTAAAGGGCCTTTTGACATAAAATTGAGCTTTGCTATCGACCTGTGTTGACAAAAGCTTCCACACACTAAATTAAAGTGAAATTATCATAGTCACATATTTTAGCCTTTTATTCTAGCCATTGATCACAGAACAGCTTTTAGGTAGCTGTTCTGTGATCAATGTTTCCTGTGGTCAGAGAGGGTTATGGGTCCGGTCTCTACAGGGGCTACTTGCAAGCTTTTAATCAGTAGCTCAGAGCCTATAACCAGGGATCCAGGAATAATTATACCTTGCACACTGCTGCTTATTACATATCTTTTTTGATTACCAAGCAGGCTGGGCTGCTGGTTACCACTGTTTGCACTATAATAACGTTCATTTACATTTAATGTGTATTTTACTTTGCAATAAGATCAGATGATGGCAGGGTTGCAATAAAATACCATTTCTATTTGTTTGCTTTTGCACATAAAAGGCTTAAAATCAAGCTCTGGTAGTGTCCATGTGAGCGTTAGCAAAAGTTGGAAGTGGAATGTCATTAGGTTTTTTTTTATTTATTCAAGTCTGAAATATTTTCTTCCTCTTGCAGAATGACTAACGCATGTCACAGGAAATGTGTTCCTCCTCACTACAAGGAAGCGGAACTGTCAAAAGGTGAAGCAGTGTGTCTAGATCGCTGCGTGGCCAAGTATCTTGACTTGCACGAGAGGCTAGGCCGGAAACTCACTGAGCTCTCGGTACAGGACGAGGAGATGATGAGGAAAGCGGCCGCTGGTACCGGATAAACCTACAAGGATTCTCAAAAGGCAACAAAATGTGGCCTGTGGGAGACTGAAGAGGGGACAGGAGATGCACTAACCAATATTAGACTTCTAAAATGAAGTGGAGTTGGCGTGTAGTAAAGTGTGTGTGAAGACACTTCACCAGTCTTCAGTTAAATCCCTGTCTTGGAGTGGGAAGTTGTGGTTGGTCAATAATAACTTGACCCAGATTTGATTTTCCCACAGGTTGCTCATTAAAATGCAGAATCTTTTGTTGGAATTGGTAATCAGTGACTGTGACCTAATTGATTTACTTGTATGTTAGTCATTTGTCTAAAAGCTCAAATGTGTGTGGACCAGGTTGTGCATGATGGGCATTGCCTTTCTATGGGTTCTTCATTGGTTTTCACCAGTGAGCCTTTTGTTTTCTTTTTATATTTTTGTCAATTGCTATTGACCCTGTACAAAATATGAGCAGATATGTTTTATTCACGTTGAAGGACTCTCATTCACTGCATAGTATAATTAAATCTCTTATATGTCCTTTCCTGTGTTTTATTGCAATTTTTACCCCCTCCACACACACACGGGTGGAACCGTAGCTTAGTGGTTAGCAGTCATCTTGCACCTCCAAGGTCCGAGTTCGATTCTCACCTTGGGTCTGGGTGCATGGATTTTTTGCGTGTTCTCCCAATATTTGGGGGGGGGGGGGGCGGGTTATATGTACTAAAAAGGAAAATGATGGAAGGGAAAATGATTGCTCTATTGCAATTGAAGGCAAGTCTGGAAAAATATTTAAGGGTAGATGGTTGCAAACCTGTAACATATTTAGAAAATAATAATAAGATAATGTTTATGTTAAAGTGGTAAAGCATGCTCTATTCTTTTTTTTATGGTCATTCATTCCCATTTAATTGTTATTTTTGTGTTCCTTCTGTGCTGTTTACATCGTGTACTGTCCCGTTTAAAAAAACAAACAAAAAAAACACAAGGTCTGTAAACGTTAAATACAATGTTCACCCTAAATGGTGCAAAGAAGAGATGATGACTAATAAACAACTACAGGTACTTAAAGAATCCAAAGAATAATCATTTATCATGTGTTGAACGGAAAAAATGAAATCACATCTGTACTGTAGCAATCAGAAGATCTTACTCAGCATTTTAACTGCTTATGTTTATTAAAGACATCCTGAAAGCTGTTGAGGAATCTTGAGCACAATTTTGTCTGAAATGTTTAAAAGCATGTGTGTTTCAAATACCATACAGTAGGTTCCCCCAAAAAGGTGACAAAATACTTAAGTTTCCTTTTTTCTTTCTAATTTCAATGCTACAAGTTTAATACATGTAGCGTGTTGTAATTGAAATATGTGCACTAATTAGCACATTGAGAGAACTACATTAGATGGCCTTCAATTCATTTAGATTTTATTTGTGGACATCGTTACAAAGCTTTAAATAAAAATAAATTCTCGATATAAATTGAAAAAAAAATGTGCTTCACCAGTTTGTTTCTAATGAGCAAGCTGAGGCATTGGTGGTAAACAAAACAAAAACTCCCTTAGACGATCTTGGGAGGAAGCAGACTCAAAAGAGAAGTGATTCTCATCTGGGTGATAACCAGATAGTATTATATAAATAAACTCCCCCCCCCCCCCCCCCCATAACTTTATTCTGTAAAATTGAAAGTACAGTTATTTAACAGGAAATGTTTCAGTTAACGTTAATTTCATTTTGCTGAGATTTCCACCTGTTCATTGATGCAGACTTTGGTACAAAAGTGTTTGTGGTAGTTGGAGTTTGAAAAGTATTTAAGCATCAACTGCAGTCCACAAGCCATCACAAAAATAAGGTTTGTACCAATGCGATCTAAAGCCGTCTTCATAAATATCAAGTGTTTGCAGTCACATAATGCATACTGCTTCAAAACAAAATTAAGGGAACCATACATACATATATATACCCATGAGGGGCATTCAAGTCAAACTGCACTACCTTAAATTTTTTTGAACAGTGTATCTTTTTGCAGAGAGCAAATAGGAGTAGATATGACAGCATATCTCAAATGGTTTCACAAAGGTTTTACATGGTGTTTGCAACAGAAATGATGAAAGCTGCTAAAATAAATCTCCAACTGCAGTTGTAACCATTTAACCATGTAATTTATTTGTGAAATTGTTCAATAAAATGTGCACTTTGTATTATTAAGTGGTTCAAGTTATATTTAATTATCTTGTACCACCCCTGACCCTAAATCTCCCCAAAGGATTTTCTTCTTAGGATGAGTGATCCTGACAGTATGTTTCACATGATGATTGGTGCCAAGTAAACCACAGAAAGAAACTGGATACCAAACTTGGCTGATAAAAAAAACAACCAAGTTAAACATTTGTGTGATTTATTTTCTCCGCCAGTCCTCCAAGATGTGTTTTTCAAATATTTGATTTAACTATCCTTTCATCAACATGATACAAGTGCTCCAATACAGGAGCATCAAGCATTGCCTGCTACTCGCAACCCAAAGTGCTCTGCAAGCTTTTGTGACTGCAAAATGTCACAATGCATTATGTGACTGCATTATGTGACTGCAAGCTTTTATGTGAAGCAACATGCCTTAAAATAATATGTTCAATTGCAAAATCGTCAATATAGTGTAAAATCTTCATCAGTAGATTTTACACTAGATTATACCATTATATAACTATATTAAAGTTGGCATCAAGTTTGCAAACATGCAAACTTTAAATGGGCTTTTTATAAAAATGTCTGGTGGTGTGAGAGAAAACCCATTGCATGTCACAATAACTGAACTCTGGGAAACTACAAATAAAGTTTTTATTACTCAGCTTTTATGGCGCATTCATGGTTGCTTGGTGATTTTTGCAATCTGTAATTACATCACTTATATTCATAGCTGGTCACAATCCTTGTGTAAAGGGGGAAAAAAACTTGCATGCCACCTTAACAGCATGTCTTTTGTTTGCTCGATCAAAGCACACAAAGCCTATAAAAAAAGCTACTTTACCCACAGTGTCTATGGATACTATCAGCAAACGTCAAACACAACAAGTCTTTAACTGAAAGAGCAGATCAGCAACGATAGCACACAATAGAGAGTAGCATTTATGATGAGCTAGCCAGTAGTAGTCAGAGTAATGTAAGCAACAACCTACTTGTCTGAGAAGAGGAATAACTCTAATGCTGAGGAGTACTATCTCAAAAAAGCATCTACTGTAGGATAGGGTGTTATAGATTTCTTCAAGTACTGATAGCTAGGTGTGAATTCATTCATCTTCTATACCACTTTATCCTTGATCAGGGTCGCGGGGGGCCTGGAGCCTATCCCAGGAGACTTTCGG
>JAQQZS010000038.1:11234861-11245019 GCA_030068045.1 Platyallabes tihoni
TGCACACAGAGACGGGAATCGAGCCTGGCCGGGGAATCGAACCCAGACCCTGGAGGTGCAAGGCGACAGTGCTAACTACTACACCACCGTGCCGCCTCCCAAGATTTTCAGTTATTTAAAACTTTAGATTGTCTTTATTGCTACACTAAAATTAAAGCAAAATTCCATTTTTAATGCTTGAATCCTTTTGAGCACGATAAATTAACTGCACTCTCGTTTTTCCGTGTGTGAAAAGTGGCACTGCAGTTGTCACATCTTTTTACGTAACACTCAGTGATAGTTTAAATTAACACTGAACGTGCAAGTGGCAAATGTCACATCGAGGTGAGATCATTGAAGCTGTTCAGCTAAATGCGTCTTCTCATCACTGACTCACGAACCCTTAACCACATGGTTTTCCCTCTTTGTTTCTCAGGTAGAGGAGTTTCTGGGACCTCATCCAGATTATGATGAGGAAGAGGAAGAACGAAAGTATTACAGAAGGAAGAGGCTGGCTGTGGTGAAGAATGTGTTGGGAGCCAGCTTGGGAGGCATGATCGTCTACAGTGTTTACTTGGGTTGGTTTCTCCTTCCTGCTGTAGATCACGCTGATGTTGGAGTCTCGATTCTGACTAGTCAGAAGATGTTGATAAATTTTTTTGTAAAAGCAGCTGTATCGTTCATGTAGCTTATAATCCATAATCTTTATATTAATAATTATATTAATTTATATTATATATAATATAATCATTTAATATTTTAATAACTCCTGTGCAAGACTTAAAACCACATATGATCTTCAATCTAAGGATAATAATAAACAGACATTAAAACAGTTCAAACATTCTACCGACCCAAATAGAGACATTTTCCAAATGGTTTAGATTCTGCTTCATGGTAAACGTACCAATATATTTACAAATACAAAACAAGAAATTGAGAAAAAAAGTCTAAAATGCTAAAAAAAAATTGTGTTGTGGTGCAACAATGCAAAAAAACTTTTTTTTGGCATTTACTTGGCATACACTTTATTTCTCATAGTATGCTACAAATCAAATGAAAAGGCATACTATTCAAAGACAGTGACATCTAGTGGATTTTTTGCGTAGTATACCTCAACCGAGTGGTAGAGATAGCTCAATGAGGTTACGTTGAAGACATTTTTAAGTAAAATATAGTACCTTTAAATTTACTCTACCAAAAAAGGTGAGCAGAATGTAAAAGAGTTGAGTGGCTGGTGAGGGAAAGCTTGCTGTTTATAGCTTTCAGAATATAACAGGAACTTGTCTAAGAGATATGTCATAACATTAAAGTGTCTATTTTTGTTACACTTTATGTAAACTATTAATTAATAAACTTCAGGGTGGTATCATTAATTCTGTTTGGGCTCCGGCTATGTTACACCATCATTATTTTTAAAATTTTACTCCTTAATAATACTTCAATTTTGCTCCAGGGTAAAAATTTATTGCTTTTTTATGAGAAAATATTAAAAGCTAATAATGATGATTGATAAAAAAAAAATAAAATAAAACATTGTGACAAAGAAATAATAGCACATTTATATACAGCACATACAGTTTGTTTAAATATCCAGGTCTTGTTTGAACCATGCAAGAATATTGTCATGCAAGAATATTGTTTTTAAAGGTGGGATTAGTGATTTTGAAGTCATAACATCTTTTGTAATATCTGGTGAAAGTTGTTCTCACACCATGGCGATATAATGTGATATGATTTGATGTGCATGGTGATTCACAGGTTTGCTCCAGATGCAGTTGATTCTGCACTATGATGAAACCTACAGAGAGGTGAAATATGGTATTCTGAACCTGCAGGATATAGACAGCAGGGTGCTGATGGGCATCAACGTCACTCCGGTCGTAGGCCTGCTCTACACACCTGTCCTCATCCGGTGAGCTAAACTCTCTTTTCCTGCCACTTGGTCAGGCATTCCGGCTGTCTCTCCTTCTGGTGTCCTCTCTCCGAACATGCTCTACATGTCTCGCCTTCCTGGTGCTGCTGAAACTGTGATAAATGGATTATCACCCTTAACTTACTGAATATGCATTGCGTGAATATTTAGATTCCGACTCGTATGAAAAGTTTCACTTGCGTTTCTGCTTAAAATACCTCGCCTAATTAGCAACTCTGAAAATCTAGGAGTATTGGTGTAGCACATTTACAAGTACAGGAAGTGATTCCAGTTCAGTATATATATGATAAAATGATTTACTGCATATCACACCTTATGCAATAAGAAGAATCCTTCACTCTCACGCTTTCTCAGGTTTCTCGGCACAAAATGGATGATGTTTCTTGCCTCAGGAATCTACGCACTCTTCGTCTCAACCAATTACTGGGAGCGATACTACACTCTGGTACCATCAGCCGTCGCTATTGGTGTTGCTATAGTTCCACTCTGGGCCTCTTTGGGAAACTACATCACAAGGTTGAGTAGCCGGAGGTTTATTAATGATGGAATAGTATTGCTGGGTCAAAACAATAACTATTGGCATAAATGCTGGGTACACCAAAAAATGATGGATGAACATTTATTGTTTTTTATATTAAGAGATTCGCGTTTCTACCTCTATTTCCTGCATCTGTGGCAGCCAGTATATTGGGATGGGCATGATTTGATGATTTTTGAAGAATGTTTGTTATGAGACTGATGTTGAATTACTTGCTGATATTAATGGAATACATGGAAGATGAGATGAAGTAGATGTAGAATATGATCCTTTAAAGTGAATCGATAAATCCTGATCTACTGCAGATTTTATAGACATATTGCAACATTACATATAAATATTAACGCATTGCGCAACCTTGATTCAACTCGAAAAACATGTTCAGTAGTTTCAGAGCACATTTATTATTTGTGTGTGTTTGTGTGATGTGCTGTAGGATGGCCCAGCAGTATTATGAGTACGTGAACTATAAAGAGGAGCATGTGCAGGAGCAGAAGCGAGTGCCGAAAGGAGCTTTTCATCGCTATATAATAATCTTCCAGTCAATCTTTTACATCTTCTTTCATGTAAGTGTAGGATTTGTGCCTGTGTGTATGAATCATAGTGTGTACACAAACATGCAGGTGCATTTAACATGTATAATTGTGTGTGTGTGTGTCTGCAGCTGAGTTTCGTGTTTGCGGAGTTCCCCATGATCTTCTTCCTCCAAAATTTTCTTAATGACTACAATCACACTCTCCACAGTGTCCAGCACTGCGGTAAATTCAACAACTCACCAATTACAGTATATCCTTTAATATACAGTATACTCTCATAGATAATAACTCTGCCATACAGGTAGCTTTGGAATGGCTGTAGTCCATCTGTCTCTATACACAGTGTATCAGCCCACTTTACATAGATTTATAATGGCGCAGTTTAACATTCTCAGAACAGCAATGCAGCTTGTAGTGTGTGTCCTCCGTATCCCTCTTTTCCCAGTGCAAGCATCACTTTTTATGGGACGTATAAACATAGCAGCCTCACTGTTTGGTTGGGAAATGGTCCAACATGTACATATTCCCTGCTATAGTCATAAAGTGACACTGATAAAGAGCTAGGGCAGTCGACATAAATTAGGCATGGAATACTGCACACCTACATGGTAATCTACTACGTAGTGTATTTGTGACTAATATTGTGATCAGTAGAATACAATCATTACTCAGTTTCTTTGTTTCTCTCTTTCTTGTTTGTTCAGGAGCTGAGAGCAGCGGTGTGATCGATGGTTTTAATAAGACTGTGCTGAAAACTTTGCCTCGGTCCACCGTGCTCATTATGGTCGAAAGCGTTCTAATGGGAGCTGCTTTCATTGCTATGATCATAGTAAGACTCTCAGACTCTCACATGTACATCCTGAGTTAACTTCTACAGCACTACCATGAGAATGTGGCAAAAATTGTTGAAAATTAAATTTGTTTAAAAAAGACCCTTGAGGCTACTCAACTGCCTCTTTTCTGTGTGTCTGGTCCAATAAGCATGATTAGTTTTCTCTTTAGCAACTTGTTTTAAATGAAAACATTGTACTTACAAATTAGGTGAAGCACCGAGGGCCTGTTTGGAAAGTTTAACAAAAGACACTCCTTGTATAAACCGTGGTTAAGAAGATGTCCAGAGTGTGCACATGTCTCAGGGAATACTTCTTAAAATGTTAAATATAAGTAGTTTTTCTTTAACGGTTAGTCAATGCAATGCAATGCAAT
Source organism: Platyallabes tihoni (assembly GCA_030068045.1). Lineage (NCBI taxonomy): Eukaryota > Metazoa > Chordata > Actinopteri > Siluriformes > Clariidae > Platyallabes > Platyallabes tihoni. Next base: position 11,239,057 of record JAQQZS010000038.1, read on the forward strand.
CTCCTACTTCATAAGATCTCTAAGTTTACAAAGTAATGTATGTTTTTACCCGCTGCTATTGGATGTAGAATATTAGTTCATTCTGTTAAATTGTAAATTTATAATAAAAGCAATATAAGAAAGGAATGCTTGAAAAATGGATTATGTAAAAACAAGTTATTGACATCTAGAAGTTGATCATTTCATAAACCTGGTTGCCATGGAAATCTCTGGTCCACAACTCTGGTTATCTGCACATATTGTGAACAACCAATGCTTGTAACACTATGAACTTTAGTGAAAGGTGTATTTATGCAGCCCCCTCCTGTCCACCAAGTTGCATCTTCACTGTGGCCAGGGTCACATACTGTATGTGGCCAAATATATCTTTCTCTAACAGATGGAACCTATTTTCTACTTTAACTGTCTTGAACATCCAGCTTATTAATCTATTATTCATCACAAACCATAAGTATATTATAGGTTGTAATTATAAGTACATTACATTGCAATTACATTGATTGAATTGTGTTATTTAGAAGGTATGTAAGTGAACAGATCCTTGGAGGTAGTGATGCATAGACAGCAAAGTGGAATGATATGGTCAGAGACCATATCAACAAAAAGTGTTTGCGATATCATTACGACGTTGCGAGAATCCTGCCGCTGATATAGGCAAGAGAACAAAAGAGGTTGAACTTTCTGGATGGGAGTCATGTTATACCCTACACATCACATACATGAACCTAATGGCGGCGAGTCCCTTTAAATTGACACTAGCCTCCAGGTTCATGTATGTGGAAGAGGACAGATAGCTCTTTCCTCTGAGTGTGTTACACTAACTACAGTGATTCAGCAGGAGCAGAAGCATGGAAAGATTTTGTAGTTGGCTTCACGTGTCTTCATGTGAAGAAAGCATGTGTTCGTCTTCACCCTCACATGTAGGGAGTATAATAGAAGAGAGCTGGCTGGTGGGTGAGAACTGGCAGGTGACCAGATTGGAGAGAAAATAAGAAAAAGAAGTGAAATTGTTTAATGGCGTGAATATAAACAAAACACATTCCATCTTTAATAATGGAACTAAATGATGGAAAGGCGCAGATGGATTCCCCTCACTTCTACTATATGACAATATTTCTGTCCTCTAGTTCCTGGCCGTGTGTGGCGCTGCATATCGGCCCACAGAGGAGATTGACCTGCGGAGCATCGGCTGGGGCAACATCTTCCAGCTGCCCTTCAAACATCTGCGTGACTACCGCCTGCGCCTGCTCTGCCCTTTCTTTGTCTACTCTGGCTTTGAGGTGCTTTTTGCCATCAAAGGACTCATACTGGTGAGCAATCCTGAACACATGATCGTGGGTGTATGCCTACCAGATATGGCATGTTCTTAGAGCAGGAGAAATTAAAAAAACGTGTTTCATCACTGAAAGGGTCCATGTTTCGTTCTTGATAGTTTTACTTTTATCTATATGCCATAGTGTCAAAAGGTCTCGATTCATGTTTTATAACAGGAGCTTTTACAGAAGTGTTTTTTGCAAGGCAAATCATAGGTTTATGTAAAAGTATTGCTTCGGTTATGATTATAGTTACAGCTGGCACTGGGACTGTAATATGACTGATCTGCCACATAATTTAAGCCTCATAAAATATTAAAACATGCTGTAATAATTATCATGATCATATTATCATAGTAATGATCGTTCAGTGTAATTTAATAATATGATCATTAATATGATAAATTTCTCCTTGAGGACAAATTCATTTGCCATTTATTGAAGGAGGTCCCAGTGTCAGCACATTATAATAATGAATACATTATTATACTGCCACAGGACAGTGACTAACACACCACGGCATTTTTCTTTTTTTTTTTTCATTCCATTCGTGAAAGGAAAAAAGAAGGCTAGTGAGGGAAGGACATTACTGTATGTAGCCACTGGAATATCAGTGAATGCTGGTTCTAATGTGTTTTAAATGTAACTTTTTGGCTAAAAACATAGTGTTATTTAATAATAAGTAGGATTTGTGTTACAAATGACTCTAATATAAGATGAATAAAAAAAATCTTTAGACATACTGTTATTGAAAAATCAGTAATCAGCTTCAGTGCAGCAACAGTGGTCTCCTCTTCCCACATTGATTACTTTCCTGAAACAGCACATATAATGTGATCAAGCGTTTAAAAAACATGTTTTAAATGTATAGCCATGTATAGTCATACTGGTCAAAATTTACAATTTGTCTACAAATAAATTAAATAAGTTAAAAATGAAATATTTATGTATTTGTATTTGTATTTTCACTGTATCCTGAGGTCTGAACACTTCAAATTCTCTCCCCTCTCTGTCCATCTCTCCTTCAGTCATATGGTGTGTGTGCAGTGGGGCTTGAGTACCTATGGGTGCTGGTGATGGTCTATGGCCTGTCGTCCTCTGTGTGTTCGTCTTTATCATTAATGCTCCTCCAGCCCCGTTTACCGCGGCCCGTCATGTTACCTGGAGGAGCAGTGGTTCACCTGATTCTGCTTGTGGTTCTCATGTGCTGGTCCCCTGAACCGAGACATCCTCAACAGCTGCCCCAAATCCTGGTGCTGGCCGCTCTCTGGGGCCTGGGCACGGCTCTCAACAAGACTGGGTTGAGCAGTGAGTAGCACACTCGCGCGCGCGCGCGCATGTAACACAATCTCAAAGTGCCTACTATAGTTATAGTTAATTAGTGTTGAATTATTTGCTTGTACAGTTTTGTGCTGAAGATACAAGTACTTGAGGAACCTTTTCATTAAAGCATATAATTAGGAAAATATTTTGGGTGACAGAAGTACATTACTTGTTGAGTACAAAATGAGTGACAATGCCTGTCTTTCTTGATTTATTCTATATTGGTATTAGTATCACAAATCTTAGATCCCAGCTTCAAACCCCAGCGCCACCAAGCTGCCACTGTTGTGCCCTATAGCATGCCCTTTAAACCTTAACTGCTCAGATGTTTAATGAGATAAAAATACTTAAGTTATGCTCGTACAGAGCATCTTCCAAATTAATTAAATGTAATTTGAATGTCAAACCAGAACTGTGGAGGAAATTTAAACAGTCTTACAGAAGACTTCAAGCACAATACGGTGATGAGACTCTAAGCTGCAGTAAAACATCTAAAAAGGCCGTACGTAAGTGAAGAAGATCCGGCTGAAGAGACCACAACAGGCATTCCTGTGAACATTTAGTGTGTGGAGTCATTGGAAATAGATGGATAACGTGCCACCAACTTGCAGCTACTTGCACATTATAGGAACTCGGCTGGGGGTTATTACCACCATCTCCTTTATAGTCCTAAACTCCCTTCAAGCCATTTCTAAATGTTTGGGCCTTTTAAAGGAGTTTCTGGGTGGTCAGAATTTCAGATTTGAAGCAGTCTGATCATGGCTCCGTCTCACTTAAGAAGCTTTCTGCCTTGATATCTAAGCATAAGTGAAACACTGGGATGAGTAACTTACATAATGTATCGTGGGATTATATAGAGATAGTAAGGGAGTATTTTAGTCTCATACTCCCATGTTCTGTTATTCTGCACAACCAAAAGTTCTGGTTTGCCTCATCAATCCAATCTTTGCCTCTCTTGAGTGAGACTAATGTACAAAATGTTAAAATTTTCAGTACTAACCTTTTTCCGTTTGTGTGTGTATAGCTCTGCTTGGTATGCTGTATGAGGATAAGGAGCGCTTGGACTTTGTCTACACCATTTATCACTGGTGGCAGGCCATCGCTATCTTCATTGTGTACCTCTGGTCTAGCCTGCCAATGAGGGTAAATATTTGGGGAATGAGATTGCAGAAGGGAGTTTACTATTTATAACATTTATTCAGGCAGTTTAGGAACAGCATTAAAACAAGAGTGCTCTTTAGTGCTTAATATAAACACTGAGATGATCAAGTCATCAATATGCCACTATGATATTCTAAGCATATGGATGAGGAGCTTGTGATTCAATGCATCAGAGGCATGAACACTCATATCTAATATTAGATCATTAAATCATGAAGATTTGCCTGAAAAAGCCAAGAATAGTCATCTCAGTTAAAAATTAATTAATTGTATACTACCCTGTGATACACTACACATCTTGATACACTCATGTATGCGTAATCCTAATGTGAAGATCTGTTGAATTAAAATCATTTATATGTTTATATTTTAGAGCATGATGTTAATAAATTAGTTTTTAATAACATTATTTTAACAGTTTAAGTGTTAAATCTTGCATAAAACTACAGTAATGGTTTTTTCCCCCTTTTCTCTGTCTTTCCTCTTCATTTTCATCTCTCTCTCGCTACCAATCTGGTCATCCATCTTTAGGCCAAACTCAGCATCCTATTGGTTACTCTGCTGCTTGCAGGCTTCTGTTATTTTCAGATGGAGCAACGTCTTAAAAAGAAAATTCCCTTCAGGTTGCCACGGATTCCCCGTCCACGGCACAAGGTGAGTCATATGAACACACACACTGTTATTTAATGTGCTATTGAGCTGTTTGTGTAAGGTTGTATGTATGGAGAAGTGGAATATGGTAATGTGTGCAATTAGGTGTAATGAATTTAAGGCTGCTTTACATCCATTAAACTAGTAAGGACATTATTGTTTTACATTTATTCATGATTAGAAGAAAAGGTACAAATGTACCTTTCTGACCATAGAGTAAAATTAATTAATGCAATCAAGTGAACTTTCAAAACCAATGTTGGACCTTTTAAGTGGACATTGTTAATTTCCTTTGGAGCAGAATTGTCCCTACAGAGTAGCTTTGTCTTAGTATTGCTTATAGATTTTACTTCCTTTTGATAAGGTTTTTGACAGGTAATTCCTCTCATATTGAGGTGAAGGATTGTAATAGTTTGGAGATCAGTGTACTTGCTCATGCTAACATTAGACACATCTTTCCATGCAGGTCAAAGGTTATCGTTACCTTGAGGAGGAAAACTCTGACGAGTCTGATTCAGAAAAGAGTGACGCAGAGGAAGAGATAGAAGATGTCAGACAGATCGAAGAAGAAAGGGAGGGTGATGTCATATCGCAGGGTTCTCATTCGCCCGGCCCCGAGAGGAAGGCGATCCGTGGACGCCGTCAGAAACGTGATGATGCCGCGTATGAGCAGGCCGGGGAAAGGGAAGAGTAAGACATGTGACATAATGCTCCTGTCAACTGAGCACAAGACACGTCCCCACGTTTCACATGAATTAATGAACGAGTGAATGAAGTGTTAAACAATGTTTAAGTTGCAGGTGATGAGTGGTGATTTGAGGAGAGACCATGAAACTTGTTTTGCTAGATACTTTTACAAAGGAAAGCTAAAAGTTCTCAAGGAAATTCAGTGAAAAGCGAAGTGGAAAAAGGGGAATGAGCACAACCCTGTAAGGCCATGCTCTCTCACTATAGTAATTTGTCAATATCATATGTTGGAGGGGTTTTTTTCCTTTTTTTTTTCTTTCCTGATTTTCACTCCTGTTTTTGCAGAATTTTTCACTTTTTAAATGATACATTTTTTTATTGTTTCTTTTCAAGCAGCACTGTAATTATTTCATTTCACAAAGACATTGTGATTGTGTTTTTTGTTTCCTTTTATACACAACCAGTCAAAAGTTTGGACACACCATTCTGAATACACTTTTACATCCCGTTAAAGACATTTTGATAAAAGATCATGCATTGCCTTGCGATAGTATTCACCCCTTTGGTGTTTGTCCTTTGCTGCATTAAAACCTGGAATTAAAATGTATATTTGGGGGCGTGTACTAGAGCTGGGCGGTATGACCAAAAATTTATATCACGGTATTTTTCAACATTATATCGATGTCACGGTATTTGACGGTATTTTTTTTTTCCATGCATGATTAGGTGTTAACACCATTTCCTAATAAAATAGAGAATAATTACTGCAGTATATTGGCTTACATTGACCGGACTAGTATTAACCCAGGTTTGATTGGTCTCACAAAA
>JAQQZS010000038.1:11270711-11282120 GCA_030068045.1 Platyallabes tihoni
TAAATTTTCTTTCATTTTTGTGAAGCTGCTTTGAGACAATGACCATTGTTAAAAGCGCTATATAAATAAAATTGAAAATTTAATTGAATTGAATTATATACAGTACTTAAGTGTTAAAAACAACAAAAACATTCTCCTTAGAATGAGTCATATAGTACTTTCATGAAATGATTCATACTTCTTTTAAGCTGTTTTATTCACTAGGTATTACAGACATAATCATCAAACATTACCAGTAAGACCATTAAACACCAGCCTTCTACTTAATCAATCTGACTTCCAGTCAAAACTAACATAACTTTTTAGTCCTGATATGACTCCTGTATCGTTTTTAAAATCTAAACCTGTTCTCATCACACTCTCCCCACAATGAATAAAACATCTGCCTTGAGGAGAAACATCTATCTCTCTGGCCCCACAGGTTTTGGAAGATGCACTTTCCCACTTGTCTGTCAGTCATGTCTCTCAGTCAAGAAAGATCTTTGAGCTGCACTCAGATTTAGGGGTTCTATCCATGCCTTGTGTTTTGGAGATATGGTCATAAGGGGAAACACTAACACAACTATGCGGTTACCTGGTGAAGTGCTGTAAAGAATTTACAATAATCTACAATGAACATAATCATGGTATAATATGTTGAATAGTGTAAAATAACACAAAATACAAACATAATCCTGTTAACTTGCTCCTTTTGGCTTAAAAAATACAAAAAAGCAACTTGCAGTTGATGCAGTGTACGACTGAGCTAAAAGTTAAGGTACTTGCTTAAGTTCTTCAACAGTAGTTTGATGGTGCTGGGATTAAAAAATGACGTAAAACCTTAAACACGAAGGCATAGCAATCCATAGCTCAGCGCTCAGCTAGCTTTCATTGATTCAACCACTTAATTAATTCAAATTAACTCACACTGAAAGATGGTATTGAATCAGTGAAATGTAGTTGAGCCTTTAAACCTGCTCAGTGGATGATGCTTTGAGTAACCCTATTGCTATTTAATTAGTTTTCTTTTTAGAGCTGCTGAAGTTTGAAGTTTGAATCTGACTGATATAGAAAACTAATCAGCAGCTCTGAGAGCATTTCTGATCACAAAACAAATTGCAGGCCTACGTTAATGCATCAAATAAAATGTATTATAATTATGTTTGTGACACCATACACAGGTGATTGTACGGAACACTGTAAAAATAGACAAGTTTAGAACACTCAAAGGTGTCATGGTGGCGTAGTGGTAAGCACTGTGGCCTTGCACCTCCAGGGTGGAGAGTTTCCCCGTGCTTGGCTTCCTCAGGGTGCTCCCACAGTCCAAAGACATACAGGCTGGGCTTTCTGGTGTTTCCATATTGCCTGTATTGTATGTATGCTTGTGCCAAGTGATATACTGGCAAAACTTTGTGCTCTGAATCCCCTGAGACAGGCTCCAGGTCTCCTGCCCCGATGAACAGTATAAGCAATATAAAGCAAGATTTTTGAGCTTTGAGGCCAACTTAAACCACTACCATAAGTTTTAAGAAAACCACATACAGTTCTACCAACTAATTATCTTTTGTTCAGATAATTTATCTCTCAAATTAATAAACACTTACAATTTTAAGTTTACTGTATACCAACCATGGCATGTTGGCATAGTGGTTAGCACTGTAGCCTTGCACCTCCAGGGCTGAGGGTTCGATTCCCGGTCTGTGTGCATGTTCACCATGTGCTTGGTAGGTTTCCTCCGGGGGCTCCTGTTTCCTCCCAGAGACATGCAGATTAGGCTAATTCTCCTGGGATAGGCTCCAGGCCACCCATGACCTTGTATACAGGATAAAGCGATATAGAAGAGTGTATACCAACCAGAGAAGGTGAAGTGTGTCATCTGAGACACAGAGGAATGCCAGCAGACAAAATCAAGTTTATAAAATGCTGCTCATCCACCATTAGGAGGCATCATCACTTACTGCTGCCCCTGAGAGCATGGCCAACCTACTTGGATGGGATTCAAACATGCAATCTCCTGATAAGAGGACAAAGATTTTTCTGTTGCATGTAGCATGTACTGTAAAAGAAGCATGGTAACAGTTTTGTGCATGTCATACTGAACAAATATGTACTTTGAATGTGTGAAGGGGTTTTAAAACATAGCTTAATGTTTTGCATACATACAGTTAATGCATACATACATACTACATACATAGGCTACAATGTTAATATTTACTAATAAAACACAGTCTTGTCCTATTACAGTCTTTACCTCCTAAATTATCCTACCATTGAGAATGCGTAATCCGTAAAGTATTCACAGCGCATCACTTTTTCCACATTTTATGTCACAGCCTTATTCTAAAATGGATTAAATAATTTTTTTCACTCAGAATTCTACACCCCATAATGACAACATGAAAAAAGTTTACTTTTCCCTTACGGATGATGGAGGCCACTGTGCTCATTGGGACCTTCAAAGCAGCAGACATTTTTCTGTAACCTTCCCCAGATTTGTGCCTCGAGACAATTCTGTCTCGGAGGTCTACAGACAATTCCTTTGACTTCATGCTTGGTTTGTGCTCTGACATGAACTGTCAACTGTGGGACTTTATATAGGCCTTTCCAAAACATGTGCAATCAACTGAATGTTTCTCAATTTTTTTATTTTTAATACATTTTCAAAAATATCAAGTAAACTTTTTTCATGTTGTGAAAAAAAAAATATTTAATCCATTTTAGAATAAGGCTGTGAATACTTTCCGGATTTTTTGACATTTTGCATTGATTATGGAAACATTTTCTATAGGGGGATTTTTATTCAAAATTTATAGAAGCAGTCTCCAGGGTCAGAACTCAGTAAGGAACATTCAGTAAGGTTACTGTCATCAGCAAGTTTACAGGATAGAATTTGTTGTATTTTCGATCTCTTCTGCTTGCATGACAGGCCAAGGTTTTGTTTAACATACAGTATTAAATAAAAATAAAAAAGAGAGAGAGATGAATTTGGGTTGTATTTAGGATTGTTTATAGCTGCTACTGTACATAGCAAGTGATCACAGTAAAACAAAATTGTTTTATGAATGTTAGACAACATTCAATGTAACTATAAAGCTATTATGAAAAAAATTATAATATGTTGTGTTTTAATAGGACAATGAAATTATTGGCAAATTGCATAAGAGGAATAAAACTTTTATTCAAGGCTGCATTTTTATATATTTTTCTACAACATGACTTGTCTAGGTTTACAAGTAGATCAGATGTCCGGTGTATTCCATGGATACTCAGTCGGAATGAGATCTGGGGAGTTTGGAGGCCGGATCAACAGCCTTGAACTCTTTTCCTGCTTAGCCCCATCCATGGCTGGCTGTGATGCACTGAGTGGTTTCAGTCATTAACTTTTTTCAGCAATTTGTGCTACATTGGCTTTTCTGTGGGATTGGATGTGCTGGCCTTTGCTCCCCACAAATATAAATGGGCCTTGGGTGCCCATGATTCTGTCACCAGTTTATTACTGCTATATACAGTGGGTATAGAACAGAATCACCTTTAAAAATTACCAAGACAGGAAAATGAAGACAGACGCAGAGAAGGTAATTAACTTCACCTGATTGAGTTTACATTTACATTTAGGCATTTGGTGGAAGCTTATCTTCAATCCTATTTGGAGAAGAATCACACCCTCCTAAAAATGACTTTTGTAAGTAGCAATCCCTTACCAAACCAGTGTTTTTTAGTTTTTTGACATATTGGTGTTATATCTTTCACTTTGATTGCACTGAGTAAATACAGCTGGATAAAACAAAAAGTGGCCGTATTAATTTTTGGGTGCGAAGCAAGGAGGTTATTCTTTTCTATACCCACTGAATAATCAATGTTATTTAATTTGCTTGGCAGTGATGTTAAGGTTATGGCTTTTTGGTGTATACATTGGAAAACAGGACCAAAAGAATTATTATGTGAATGTACAATACAGTATGGGTGTTATTTCATTATTTTTGTAAAATTCATTTAAACATATGGACATGTTTGGAATCCTAAACACTATTAATCTGCATTTTTAAATGAATAACCTTAAATGTTGCAGTACCTACACTGTACATATGAGGCTGGTGCAGAACAGCATGTGTATATTTCACACTCAATTTCAGTGTAAAGCACCTGTAATAAGCCTTGAGTTTACTCTGTGTATCTCTTAGTGTCTTTTTCTCCTCTGTGCAATACATTTTAGCTTAATTAAAGCTTAATTCTGTCAACAGGTAACGTGTGCAACAAAGGTGAGCAATAATCTATCAAAACATAGATAAGCAGCTCTGAAACCTGCATTAACTGCAACTGCATTAAATATACAATCAATATAATAAATAATAAATGTGCTTTCCAGTTAATGGTTCTGTGGTTTAGCTTGACGTAATTGATGGGAATGAGCCTTCTGGGAAGAATGAGTCCATGAATGTGTTTCAGTTCCAGTAGCAGTCAACAATGTTTTTTTTTTTTTTCCTCCACATTAAAGTGCTCTGTACTTGAAATGACTCTTCACTACATTTGCCTTAATTAGGTGCGTTTGAAGGACTGAGCTGAAGCTACCTCAAACAAACACAGAGTCTCTATTCAAGCTGGGTATGGAGAGTCGGAAATGACGGCAGGGGCTGACAAAGATGGAGAGCATGACTTGTGTTTCGGAAAGGGTGGATGAGTATGAGAGTGAGAAAGAAAGTGAGAGAGAGAGTAGGCAGGAGAAAAAGACGGCGAGAACAACAATAAAGCATTCAACAGCTTCTGTCAAGGCGTATAAGAGCAGCATGAAAGCTTGTCGCTCAGTCGCTGTCAGAGGCGTAACCGCACGTCTCTTTCTAATAAAGCTGTTTGTGCATTATTCGGGGTGATGCAGCATTAAACTCCAAATACACACATCTGACATCAGCATGTTTCCTCTTCAGTATTACTATTATGCTCACTTCAAGGAACTTAGTAGCTCTGTTGAATCAATAGATGCACCCATCTTTGGCAACATATCCTTTTACCATATACAATACCTACCTCCTTCCTCCATAACTGTACCTATTAGCACAAGTGATTTTAAAAACTTTTTAAATCGTTTAGAAGAATCTTTAGTTACATTCAAATCTTTTGCAGCACATTGAATTTTTAGTCAATGTGCAATTACTTTGAAATGCTTGCAGATCAGCATTCATGCTTTTTATTTCTTTTTCAAACGCAATACAAAGACTTCTGATCCTACGTGTGTTCATTTTAAATTAAACAATACTCTGTAGAAAGATAATGGTTTGAAAGTTACTGCCTTTGATAGACTATTTGTTGCTCAGACTGCTTTAAACAAATTTGGTGCCCATCAGAACATGGAGACTGTGCTCGTCTGAACCTGCCGAGGACAAAATTATGACATGCCATGACTCAGATCAATACTGTCACAGTAGGAGTGTGGCTTGTAGTGCAGACTTAATCAACAGGAGGTATGCAGTCTGCAATGAAGCCATTTAAAATGTTGCAAATTGCCAGACCATGCTGCCTGTTAATATATAATAAATATTTATGATTAATTGGCAGAGTGAGCTAAATCTCAGCCAGCAAAATGTAGCAGAAAAGATGAAATCACTCCTGGTAGCCACTGGATGAGAAGGTAAACATTCTTTGCTCTCTCAAAAATTAAGGTTACATTTTTTTTTTTATAAACCCTTCCAAAAAAAAAAAACAGTAGCCCTTAGCACACCCTATAAAGCACTATCTGGAAGCATGTCGGTTATATTAATGTAGCCTCTTTGATGTGTCCAAAGCAATAAACAACACTCCTCAGAGGCAGTGAATTGTTCTAATAAGCATGAGGCTGATATGTCTGTATATTACTTTATCACAGGGCCTGTACACACAAAAAACACAGTGTGGGCTCAAAAATTATAATAGTGCTCATAAAATAAAATTAAAAAACACTTGTTTATGTATTATTCCAGTTTTACTGAATTCAGGTGTACTGTATTTATAATGCACTTTCGACAATAGAAACTGTCACAAATCAGCTTTACAGAAATTCATATTAAGATCCCTAATGAGCAAGACAGAGGTGACAAGACAGTGGCAAGGAAAACTCTGTTTAGAGGAAGCAGACTCGAAAGGGAACCAATGCTGGACACAGACCAATCACAATCATAGACTTAAAATATATAATATAAAAATATAACATATAACTAAAATACTTTGTGGAAAATTTATGTCTTTAGTGTATCAAAATGAGATAGGAGTCTATAGGAGCAGAACATGAGTCACGAGTGCAGAAAAAAAAAAAGGTGAAGAAGTATCAGGATGAATCAAGCTTGTTTGGAGCCGAAGCAATTTAAGTGTGCCAGGATCAGGCGCCAGCAGCAGGAGTGCAGGTACAAATTGACAGAGAAAAGGATCAGATTATTAGGTATGCTTTTAACTTTCACTGGTGTACATTGTGAGAGTGTTGAAGCAGGGACTCTGGTAGATCTATCTGTGACAGCATAACTAAAAAGGACATGACTGCCACTATGCTCCCAATAAACCTGCATGGTCATGTAAGAGATGGGAAGAACAGCATGAATACAACCCATTGTACCACAAATCTCTATCTAACTAAACGTCAACATTCTTATTGCACAATAATAGTACATCCTACGACATCCTGAATGATACACATCCTGGTGCTGAAAATTTGCAGTAAAAGGTAAGGACGTTAGGACAGAAGGTGCGAAAGCAGATGCATCATTATTGTTACATGGCACACCTCTGGAGACAGAAATTAGAGAGACTAGAAAGAGGGGGCGGGTGGGGGAAATGAGAATGAAGACAGAGTGTAGAGGCAAGCAGAGAAGGAGGGAGAGAGGGAAAAAGAGAAGCAGAGGGACTGTGCATGAAAACTAGGAGCGTGAACATGAAGAGAAACCGCAGCGGGGATTTGCATTTAATTATGTGTTTGCATCATTAGAGGCATACAGCGTCAGTGGGACTCCTCGTCATATTCATCCTCACTACCAAAACAGGGAGCGGAAAAAGCGGGCAGGACGAGAAGCCCATTTTCAGTTAGGTGGATCCTGTGCGTGTACGGAGGCACATTCAGGATGCCCTTTGGTGCCCTCTCTGAAACTTGATGGCTTTCCCAGGGCATAACCTTGTTCTGTCAGATAGTGTGACAATTTCTGCAGTCGTGACCAGTGGCATGAGACAGAAATCTGACTTTGTGTATCCAGTAAAAGCAAATGTCTTCTGCAAACTGTGTGGCCAGTCTCAGCATGCCAAAGCCAGAAGTCAAAACCTAGAGATAATACTTGGCATAAGCGTTCGCTCACGCAATCTGCTGTCATTCACTTGAGAAGTCAGAGTGTAACACAATGGGGATATGCTAACAATAAAGATATTTTGGGTTATTAAGGGAAAATACCTGCAGTTTCATTTATTCATTCATTCACCTTCTTTAGCCAGAGTAATTTTTGAAATCACTAGACGTGAGGAGGGAATACAACCTGATTGAGATGCCAGTCCAGTCCATCACACACTCACACACAGATTCATGTTTCAAGGGAACCCAAACAAACACAGAGAGAAAGGTAGATTTTACACACAGGCACCAGGCTCATGATTAAATCACTGATACACAACTACACAACTTTCCACTTATTTTATGATAATGCAAAATAGAAAGGCACTAATGCACTTAATAATTTTAGAAGATTCTGAAGATTTAATTGAGTTTTCAATGCCTACTGATTCTTAAAAGAAGGCATGACATTTTCAGTTAAACAGCCTGCATATTTAATTTAATTGTTCAACTAATTCATTGAAAATCATGAAAATATATAAAGCTTAGGGTGACTTTAAAGTCCTCATATGGCATAACAGTATTTTCAATAACCGCGAGTGTCTCCTAGTATGATTTGTTCTGACTGATGTTTATTAAGCAATAAAATTATTATTTCTATCCCATAGGTATATAAAACATATAAAAGAGGCATGAGAACACAATGAACTTCATCACCAACCGAGTCGAGCAATGAGATGGGAAACATAATTTCCACCCTATTTCCCCATTAGCACTCTGTTTAGGGTCTTGACTTAAGATGATGAAACTCTTGCTTCCTATTTCAAATCTTAGCTTACACATGGGCTAAAACTGTATTTCAAAGGACATTTTATTGAAAATGCTCAAAAAAAGCATTAGTGTTATTTCTCTAGCATCTTTTTAGGAACTTTGGCCCAGTAATGTTTTATATTCATAAAAATTTTTTTAATACAAATCCTGTAATAATATGTGTGATAACACATGCTCCATTCCTCCTACAGCTGCAAAGTGCCTTGTCCAACCTCCATGTTCATAATGTCATCTCTACTTATTTGCCTTATTTTTATTTCTTTTATGGTGACGCATGAAGAAGTCAGCTCTGTTTGTTACTCTTGGAGGTGTTAAAATGCAACGGTGGCCTACAGATATACGACAAAATTAAAACAAATTAGCACTGGTTGTGCCTCAACATCAGAGACTATACCTCTATCTCAAATGCAGAAAATCAACTGCTGTTTTTACTAGACTTTCAGATGCACAGAATTAAGAATAATTCAATTAAATCATATTAGTATTACCATTGGTGACACAGTGGTGTAGTGATTAGCTCTGTGTCCTCACATTTCTGGGGTTGAGGGTTTGAGTATGCCTCTGGGTCTGTGTGGGAGGAGTTTGCATGTTTTGGTGGGTTTCCTCTGGGTTCTCTGGTTTCCTCCCACAGTCCAATGTCATGCAGATTATGCTGCCCATAGTGTGTGACTGTGTGCATGCTTGTGCTCTGTGATGGACTAGCACCCCCTCCAGGTTGTTTCTCACGTCATGCCTGGTAGTGATCTGGGATAGCCTCCTGCGACCCTGTACAGGATAAGCAGTATAGAGAATGAGTGAGTGAGAATATTAGCATTACTAACGTTGTGGCTATGTATCACCCATCCTACACTGATTTTTACTTGCTTAATTATTTTTCGTCTCACTCACTTGTTTCATTGATTTTATGACTGTGCCAATTGATTTTACTTGAATTATTCATCTCCTTGTTCATCATGTTAATAAGTTAAGTTTCCTGATAACCAATGTTTCATTGTTTAACTTGTTTAACTTACACTAACAAAAAGTGTAGACTTAAGTTTTTAATTTAGCTATCATAGTCAATAGAGCTTTAAAATGTTGAACACCATTTCTCTAGTTAATAATTTTAAAAAGGCCTTTTAAAGTTTCGCTCTCTGTCTTCATTTTCTTACTTTTGTACAACCAAGTACACATCACACTTCTAAAGGACAGCCAAAATAGATTTAAGTTGTTTTTTTTTTTTTGTCTTTTCATTGACTAAAAAAATCTCAAAATTGCTAATAAATCCCCAAATAAAATGCATCTTTGTGCCTTTCTGGAGGGAATTCTCACAATGTGGTTTGTGACAGGTTTTCACTATGGCTGTCTATTCTTTTTGCTACACTATTATTTAGTAAGCTTTCCATGACAACAGCTGAGACCCCTCTATTGTTGAGTTTTTAAGGCAAATTTTGACATTCATTATATTAGTATTAATTCCCATTAAACATGCCCCTTTATTATTTTTCATCATTTTGAGTAAAAATTCTATATTTCTACCCAGATGCTCAGAGACAAATATACTTTAAATGCTAATATGACCAAATATTTCCACTTAAAATCGCAACTGTGAATTTCAGGATAAAACTTTCCCCAAAATCTTTTTTTTTTCGATCGTGTCTTTCACTTATCTGATTCCTTTATTAATATTCACACATTTATATTCTTCATCTTTAGTCAGCTTTGAACTTTTCATTCTGTGTCATTTGAGCTCTTTCTCTCTCCTCCGCTCCAACGCAGATTTGTTTAAATGGTGTCAGTCATGCTATGCCTCTGGCTTGGTGATGATACATAGAAAGAGTCACGCATGCACAAATACACACAAACACACATATACACATACTTACACAAAACTCCCAGCTGGTTGCTGGTTGTAGGTGGAGCGGGGAAAGCCTGTTTGTCCAGTCATGCACTGTTAGTGTGGAGGTGGAAAGGGAGAGAGGGACGAGGGATCCAAAACTTGAAAGAGAGTGGAGGCGGTGTTGAATAACATGGACATCCTCAGGCTCTTCATGCTTTCTCTGCCTATCTATCTGTTTGTCTGTCTGTCACTTTTTCTCTCTGCCTTATGCTGATGTCATTTTTTTATTAAGGAACTTTTGCTGTGTTTGATGCACTGACAAAATAAAATACTATTCTGATACGTTTTTGAAGGTACCATCAATGTACATGTAAATGTTCTTATGGGTAAAACAGTGTCCTTAATGTACTGCCTTTGACTTAGTGACTCATTTTAACCCTAGTTTAGCCTGAAGCACTTTCCTCTACACACACCAAATATATACATGCACATACACACCCAAGTGATATAGATGTGTAGTTCAATGTATAGTAAATAAATTGTGAAATCATAAATCAGAGAATAACATCCAAAGAAAACGTTATCAAGGTGGAATATGAATTTTATGTGTGACGATAAATTATTTAGCTAAGTACCTTTTAATATCTTAGGGTTGTACTTTATTATAGTTGATATATACTATACACTGTCTATGTGCAATATACTCCCCAAACTGTAGATATACCAGGGAGATACGTTATGTGGTTGTGTTGACAGCTCGACGCCTGATTGTATCTGAGCACTTGGAGGTGAAGGACCTTGCACAACAGTAGTAGCCGAGTGTTGTCAGGGCGCAAACCGGGAACCTGCGAATCAGCAGTCCAACAAAAAAATGGGTAAATTACAAATATACCAATATAAACTATTAACTATTTAGTCAAGCTATGATTTCTGTCGTATCTCGGCATACGAACAATGCCTCCACGTGTCCTTTATAGCACTGTGGGTCCCAAGAATGTTATCAAGAACGGTAGCAAGAATAAAATGGAGTTTAATTTTTAAAGTAGCAGATGCCAAAAGAATCAGAAATTAAGGTTAAGTGAAGCTTAATGTATACTTATTTAATATTTTACTTTATTTACATGTCTTTTCTAAATGTCTGGATTGTTTTTATATGCAAAAATATAATTATGGAAATTGGTAATATTGGTAATATTTCGGGTGGCTTGAACGGATTATCTGCATTTACATTATTTACCTATGGAAAAATGTGTTTCGCAATACAAAATTCGCTTTAAGAACGCGCTGAATGGATTAAATTTGTATGCCAAGGTACCACACTGTATTAGGCTGAATAAAATTCCCCATTGAACCCCTAAAGAAACATTCATTTCAAGGAGTGTACATTACACATCCCACTTCTGACAAGAGCATCTTCTATAGGGGCGGTGGTGGCTCAGTCGGTTAAGGCTGTGGGTTACTGGGTTACTGATCGGAAGGTCGGGGGTTCGAACCCCAGCATCGC
>JAQQZS010000038.1:11282220-11295212 GCA_030068045.1 Platyallabes tihoni
GGCTGACCCTGCGCTCTGACCCCAGTTTCCTAATTGGGATATGCGAAGAAGACATTTCGCTGTGCTGTAAAAAGTACGTGACAATAATTGAATATTCTTCTTCTTCTTACACCAGCTCTAGAGTGGCTAACCTCTCCTCTGTAAAGTATGACTCTGAGACTAAAGCTTCTCATTATGGAAGACGCAGGAAAACCACTCCTAAATGGTGCCAAGAAACAAGCCGCGTGCACACTTCTCTCCGGTCCTATCCTCCTCTTCTCGGTGCAGTCATCATTGCCGGGCTGGGTGCCCGCTCTCTCCCATCCCCGCCCCTCCCCGTTGGCTCGTGCGCGCGCGACTCGGTGTCTGTGGACCAATGTGCGCACGGCACAACTTCCCTCAAGCCTTATCGGTTGCGCGCGCTCTCGAAGGACGGATACACTCATTGACATCCTCCACTTGCCATGTGCGCGCGCGCCCGTTCTCCTAGGTTGCCAGATTGAGTCAACTTTTTTCTGTCTATTAACAGTTCAAAACACATTAAAACTCTGTTTAAGTTGATGTACAATTACACTTTTCCAAATAAACATTATAACCATCATATACAGCGCGCAAAGTATTAATAAATGCGCTTAAAATGAGTAACCTATCCAAACCCGTAGCCATCGTTCCACTACGGTTGTGCGGGACGCCGCGCAATCTGGCAACACCTCCCCTCCTCTTCCGTTCTTCCACCCCCTCGCTCGAGCCTGACCCGGTTGATGACGTAGGAGAGATTCCGTGGTGCCCACCGACGTAGGCGCCGCGCCGCCGGGCGACTATAAACGGCAGCCAGTGCGAGCTTTCGGCACTCGCTCTCATCAGTCGCTCCGACTCAGGAACCAGAGCATCAGCGGAGATAGCAAGGACCAGCTCGCCTCCTTAAGGCTAACTCGCTTTCGGCTTTGGTTCGGAATGGAAACTTCTGTCTTTACGCGGAACCGACGAAGCTCCATGGCGCACGACTTCAAGAGTCAGTATCTTCTGCACTCTGCTTATTTCTTAGGCTGCGCTCTATTTCAAACTTCTCTTGCATTAAAATGTTATTCTCTTAATGATCTCTGTATTATAGTTTTATAATATTATGCACATACGATTAAAACTTATAGTAAATGAATATCTGTTACGCACAGAACGAATACAACATTCAAAGTTGTTTAAATACATTTTGTGTAACTTTGTGACGAGTTTCTTTTACTTTGCACAAACATTTAGTTTAATCATGATTTTTTAAAGAAGTTGAATAGTTAATTTTTAACTTAGGTTGACTTTTGTAGGGTTTTGCCTGATTATGTTTGTTGTAAATGCATTAGAACCTAGAACATGCTTTATATACTTAAATATGTCACTCAGTACTCAGTTATATGACACTCATTATGTGAGAAGTTACTTTAGAGTCTGAGCTACTTTCCTAATGGACCATGTTATGTCTGTTATCTTAGGTGGTCTCTCGCTCTGGCTGGTGGTCTGGCTTGTTGTGGTTAAGCCTGCACCTGTGCAGAGCTGTCCACACCTGTGTGTGTGTTACCCATCTCCCATGACCGTGAGCTGCCAGGCGCAGAACTTCACCTTTGTGCCCACCGGTGTCCCCTATGAGTCACAGCGCGTTTTTCTGCAAAACAACCGTATCACAGAGCTGAGAGTGGGCTCTTTTAGTTTTGGGACTCAGGTATGTGAGTCTGTAAGATACAGTGTTAGATTGTGTCATGAGTATTTCTCTTGTAAATTATTAAGTATAAATGTATTATCTTTAACTAATTTTCGATTCTCACCTTTTTCCCCCTTATCACTTCCTTTTCTTTTCACATTCCTCACTACCTCTCATCTCCACCATGCTTTCTTCTCAACTATTTTCTTTACACCTATCTCTCCCTTTATTTGCTTTACCCTCTCCACTTTTCTGTCTTGCACCCGCTCTCTCTTCAGGTTCTGTGGCTCTTCTCCAACAATATTACTTGGATTGAGGCTGGTGCTTTCGGTGAGATGCGTGATCTGGAGGAGCTGGATCTGGGTGATAACCCTCATCTGCACCGTCTGGAGGGTGGAGCTTTCCGTGGCCTGGAGAAGCTGCAGAGCCTCCACATGCACCGCTGTCGTCTGGCTGCCCTCCCCCATAACATCTTCCACAAGCTCTACAGCTTACAGTATCTCTATCTGCAAGAGAACCAGCTCCATTTCCTCCAGGATGACCTGTTTGCTGATCTTATCAACCTCAGCCAACTCTTCCTGCATGGCAACCGCATCCGCACACTGTCTGAGAATGTATTCCGAGGCCTGGTCAATCTGGACCGCCTGCTGCTGCATGACAATCGCATCCGCCAGGTTAACCGCCGCGCCTTCCGAGACCTGGGCCGCCTCACCATGCTCTTCCTTTTCAACAACTCGTTGGCTGAGCTGCCTGGCCAGACAATGCGTGATGTGGAGTCCATCCAGTTCCTGCGGCTCAACAACAATCCTTGGGCCTGTGGTTGTGAGGCTCGCCCACTCTGGGACTTCTTCAGGTCCAACCGGGTCTCCAGTTCTGAGCTGCTCTGTAACACTCCTTCTTCTCGCCATGGCCAGGACCTTCGCTTCCTGCGTGAGATGGACTTTGCCCTGTGCCCCCTGCCTGATCCTGGCTCCCTGGCTGGAACCACCACCACTACCTTCAGCACCAAGACCCGCTGGTGGTTCTCCAAGCACAAGCCCATCAGCTCCACTAAGGGCATTTTTGAGAAGAACACAGAAACCCTGAAAGCCCATCCTTTCTCTGCTGGTAAACCCTCAATCACATCCACATCCACGAAGTATGAGCTGGGTGAGGAAGAGGCGCTGCTTCCTAAATTGGACAAAGAAGAGTATTGGGCCAACTATGGCAATGAGGATGCAGGTATCACCTCACTGCGTTGCTTCGAAGTGGAATGCCCTGACTTTGATAGCCTTCCCCCCTTCTCTTCCTCATCTTCGTCCTTACCTTCCACTCTCTTGCTAGTTGTTATGTCCATCCTGACTGTATCCATCCATCTCCGCTTTGGCTGAATTTTCATATCTTAGTAAGGGATCTTGATCCCCCATTTCTTCTTCACCTCCCTGGGGGAGTGAAGACCCCGTTTACACAACCTAAATCATATACCTGATTCCGGTTTAACTTCTACTTTACCTGTATCTTTGTTCTGTTCAGTTTGAGCCTCTAGCCTATCTAGGCAACTAGAGGGCACTATACTGATTTAGGATACAGTAGGGGAAGCAGGGAATTCAGGGCAGGTACTGCAGTGCAGGCCATTAACACAATGGAAGGTAATGATAGCTACTACCAGAGGGCTTGATTAGTCAACCGGTACACTGTCCTCCTTCCTTGTGGACTTTTCATATATATCACAGTCTGTATGGACTGGGGATATATGGATCCATCCTTGGTTTATGTACAACATTTGTATACTTATGCCGTTTTTGGCTACTATTAGTGCTATTTTGGCTATTGTAAATGCTGCTTGTGATGGTCCTATGACTATAACTGTCTTTATAATTGCAGCTAATACTGTTACTCAAAGTGCTACAGTTAAAGTGCTACTATCGGCACTGCTTACAGTAATGTTAGGTAGACATGATTTTTAACACTATACTGGTTTTATCAGTTAAAGTACATCACATTATAATCACGAGATGGACTGTCCAGTGTCAGTCATTATATAACATATGTCAAAGGATGTCAGATGATTCAGGGAAACCAGAGTGATGGAGTGTGAATGCGAAAATGAAAGGTGTTAAAAATGGTGAAGAAAAGGCCTAGGTAAGATGTCTGAAAGACTGCAAGTAACATATGGAGAGAGAGAGAGAGAGTGCACAAGACAACATTCTTAAGACCAAGAAATCTTTGATGATCAGATTGTCTTTTGTTTTATCATTTGTCTCTTAATAGCAATTAAGTCACTAGTATTGTCCTGTAAATATATCATGACATCATCAAAGACAGCTGTACATAGAGCAATGAAACACCCTCATGTTTACTGATCTGTCTGTTTATGTTTACTGATTCCTGATTGGTGCAGAATGTCATTGAATTCATTTCTGTTGTCAGCGATTGATGAATGAATTTTATGTCAGTTTCATGTCTTTCAATGTGAAACTTTGTCATGGACTTTTCACTTTGTTTTCCCTTTTTTGAAATATAAACAATTTTGTCTATTAATTTGCGCACTGTGAGACTCTCCTTTTAACCTTTTAGAGCTTCAAAGCTTGTCTGGCTTTAAATCTTAAAAAAAAAGAAAAGAAATGAACATTATGTGAGAACCTCAAGTCAAAACAGCAGCCAACAATGCTAAATCCCCCAAGAGGGGAGCACTGAGTTAACCCAGATACTTTCAATCAATGGATTTAAAAATTAATTCAAAAGAAAAATCAATGACTTAAAAGACTTTAAAATGAGACAACAAATACTCATGGACAAACAATGTGACTAGACTGATAGTAGGAGGAATAGACTTGACTAATGAACTGACTAATGTATTGACATTTGGCACATTGTTCAACATCAGAAACTGTTATGCTTAAGAATAACAGTCCTACCTTGCTTCTATGTCTTAAAACTCTGGTCGGTCTAAGGAGACAATTTCTGTTCTCGATCACTTTAGCAAATGATTTAGCATTTTAACCCTTTTCAGCTGAGTTTTTATTCCTCACCTACTCACTGTCTGAAAAGGATTCAATGATCCAGTGATGAGAGAAAGACGGGAAGAGACAGGTAAAGGGAATTGTGTAGGAATATGAATTAGTGCAAAAATGGAACAGTTAAGGTAAAAAAAGCAAGGACACATGAAGAGAACAAAAACGAGAGAGAGAGAGAGTGGGAGTATAAGGCAGGGTAGATGTGGGTGGCAAACTGAGATATAGAAATGCTCAGAGGAAAAGAAATAGATGCGCTGAGATGGTAAAAGCTTAATGTCCTGCAGCATCTCATGCTGAGGACGGCTGACCAAGCAATCTGCTCAGAGAAGTATAATGGAGGATAGAAACTGATATCCTGAGCCTCAGTTAGAATTTAAGATTGATAATGTTTTATCTTAAGGGTTTGTTTGAACAGTATTCTAAATGGATATAATGATCTTTTCACAAGAGGATTGAAGGTTGCCATGACAAAGTTAGTCTGTGTTTTTGCTTTATTTATTTTCTATGTCACATGTTACAGATTTGATGCAAGCAACAGCTATAAGGGTAAGGTCAAACTACAAAGAGGTGCTCTTGAGTGGCCTTGTATTTTTTCAGGGCTCTCACAGATGACCAAAGCCTAGTTATACCTTTAAACCCAAACGGTATGTGTGTCTGTGTGATAAGTGTCAAAAATGAACAATTGTCAACAATTAAGTGCTGTCTTTTCAGGAAAATGAGAAATAAATGACTATCTGTGCTTTTCAACTTAATTTCGTGTGGGAGTCTCTGTTCATTCTCTGGATCCTATGCAACACCCAAAGGCACTTGAGTATAAGTCAAATGGTTTTACACACATATCTATCTATCTATCTATCAACAGTATATACAATATACACACAAATATAGACAGTAAAGATTATTTACAAGGAGTTCAACAACTGATATACACTCAGACACAATAAAGGGAAGAGCTTATGCTGTCAGCAAGTCTGTTGGTCTGTCTGTCTGTCTCTCTCTCTCTTAGTCTGCACTAGCAATCCTAGATAGAGTAGCTAAATTACAAAGCCAAATCTCCCAGCATGTGCCAAGCAAACTGTGCCCCCTCACCAACCCACTCATCATCTGTGAGCCTACTGGCCAACAGCCACACTAGTCAACAGTAAGACACAATGGGTTGGCTGAAGAAGGAGGAGCATGCTGACGATCAAGGAATATTAATGACGATCACTGGTGACTCACTGGCTAAGTGAATGGATTGAACGAAGAAAGCAGAAAGAGAGAAAGATAGGGGTGGGGAGGGGGGTGGGGGTGAAGATGATCTTTTTCAGACAGCGGAAGTTGGAATTTGTCAGAGTAAGCTGCGAGCTGGTATTTCGCCCCCACCTGAAACATACGTACATGAACTGTGATGTTGCTTCCACACAAAACTTCATGCATATTGCAGTCACTGATCACACTCACGCACAAACATGCTTAGAGCCATTCTGCAGCAACTTCTCCCTACACTTTTTGTGTAAGTGTGTACAAGATACTGTATGTGTTTTGCATTTGTCCTTACACACAGAATCACAGGTACACACACTGACATTAATAATGAAACATGCAGGCCGATCACAGCAAATTGGTGTTGATTAGTGCTTGCTGTGTTAAACCATTAGCATAAATTTTGTCATACTTCATAATCATATTTTATCTGGCATGAAGATCAAATATCTCTCTCTCTCATCTCTCCCTCCATCTCTCTGGCCCGTTATCGCATTCTCACATTTTCACACCCTCCCTCCTTTTAACGATTTACGTCAATATCACCATTTTCTGTTTCTGTCTTTGGTTCTGTGTGCTTGCGCTTTTTCTCCACCTTACTTCTATCTATCTATCTATCTATCTATCTATCTATCTATCTATCCAGCAGTTTGCTTCTGCTCTGCATCATATCTCAGAAAGGAGTCTTCAATGTCTGTTTAAAAGAAGAAAGCTGAGCTTTATTTTTATTTTTATCTGCCTGTCTGTTTACCTGTCTATCCATTCATCTGTCTGCCTGTCTGTCTGTCTGTCTATGTCTGCTTTTGTCTTTTGGGTTTCATTGTATGTGTTTATTACTGGCACATTTTTTTTATCTTAGGTTTTGTGTCAAACAATTTAATCTTCTCCTCTTGAACCCCATCTCATTATCTTTGTGTTTTTCCTGCATTTGTCTTTCTAATACCAGAAGGAACCTGGAAGAAAAAAAAAGCGAGAGAGTGAAGCCAGATCTGAGTGGGTGGGTTTTTTTTTAAAGGTCCAACATTTTTTCACTCTTTCACTCCAATGAACACATTGGGCTCAGCATGCGGGTCTGTTTCATCTTCTCTATATCTGATATTCCTCAAAATACCCAAAGTATATAACGCACTGTTACATTATTGAGGGAGGGAAGTAAAAAAAAAAAAAACACATGAAAAAGAAAAAATGGCCAACAGGTGCAGAAAAAATGGATAGAATTCAAGTAAAGGAGGAGGAGAGGAGGAGTGAGAGAAGTGAGAATTTTGAGTCACATTATTGGATGGATTAATTGCAAAAAAAAAAAAAAAGTTCTTTGGAAGCCCTATGAAGTGACAATGCTCACTTCGTAAGCCTTTTAATCTCTCTCCTGCACTCTCTCTCTCTCTCTCTCTCTCTCTCTCTCTCTTTCTCTCTCTTCATTGCACTTTCCTGCAGAAAGACAGTTTTAAATGGGGTGCGTCATCACTCATCATTGGAGCAGTGGAGGTGAGTTCTTCACGTGTCTCTGCCACTTGTGCACAAGCACATAAGTATGGAAACACACACACTCACACACAGACACACATACATGGGCAAAGAGTGTCTAAAAAAAGGATAAAAAGCTCTGATCAATAATGCCACCTGAGCCATTTTTGTGTTACGAATTACAATTTCAGAAAATCATTCCACATAGAGAGAGAGAGAGAGAGAGAGAGAGGGAGATGAGCTAAACAAATAGACTTTCATTATTATTTTCTTTTTTTTTATGGTCTGCAGAAATGGGTGGGGTCAATATTATATGTCTCTTTTTGTCTCCAAAATATTATGGCTCAAATATAATTTTTTTGTTTTTAGTCCTTGGGGTCAGAATTTCTGTGCATGCTCATTCCATGACCATGACCATAAGTGAGTGAGTGAGTAATAAATAAGTGAGTAGTGAGTGAGTAATAAATGAGTGAGTAATGAGTGAGTAGTAAATGAGTGAGTAGTGAGTGAGTAGTAAATGAGTGAGTAGTGAGTGAGTAGTAAATGAGTGAGTAGTGAGTGAATAAGTAGTAAAGAAGTAAGTACTGTAAGTGAGTAGTGAGGGAGTGAGTAGTGAGTAAGGGAGGGAGTGAATGACTGAGAAAAGTGAGTGAGCAAGCTGATTAATTGAGCAAGTAGTGAGTGAGTGAGTGAGTAAATGAGTAAGTGAGTAATGACTGAGTGAGTGAGTGAATAAGTGAGTAAGTAGTGAATAAGTGAGAGTATAATGAATGAGTGAGTGAATAAATGGGCAATTAGTGTGTGAGTGAGTGAATGAGTAATGAGTGAGTGAATAAGCAAGTACTGTGTGTTTGAGTAAGTGAGAGAGCAAGCGAGTAATTAAGCAAGCGAGTGATTAAGTTAGCGAGTAGTGAGTGAGTGAGTGAGTAATGACAGCGTGAGTGAATAAGTGAGTGAGTAGTGATTAAGTGAGTGAATAGTGAGTGGGTGAATAAGTGAGTGATTGAGTGAGTAGATATGTGGGTGAGTGGTGTGTGAGTAAGTGAGTGAGTGAGTGAGTGATTAGTGATTAGTGATTATGTGTCATGTCCAAAGCAATTAGGTGCTTTACACAAATTAAACAGGGTACACAGATTATACACTTTACACAAATAACACAAGATGCAGTTATGCCTATTTCACTAAGATTCACGCATATTGCACTAAAAAAGTTACATATATTGCACTTTATCCATTTTGAATGGGAATGAAATATTGCACAAGATTTACGCATATTGCAGAAAATGATTGTACCAAATTTTACTGAGCGTTTAATGTTTGTATTACTCTTAACAGTAAAAACTGTTCTTCAATCTATTTGTTCTGGTTTTGATTGTTCTGTACTGTCTGCTTGATGGCAACAGTTCAAACAGAGGATAACCAAGTTGAGACAGCTCTTTAATGATACTGCTTGCTTTATTGAAGCAGTGGGAATTATATAGTTTCTCCAACGAGGTGAGAGGGTACCAGGTGATCTTCAAGGCAGAGTCAATTATCTTCTTGAGCTCTTTTTTTGTGCAGATATACAGCTACCAAACCAATCACAGAGACAGTATGTTACAATGTTCTGGAGAGTGCAACGATAGAAGGACACCAGCTGTTTCTGACAGATATTATTCTTCCCGAGGACTCTCAGAAAGTAAAGTCTCAGCTGTGCATTTTTCACCAGCTCTGTTATGTTTGTGCCAAAAGTCAGGTCTCCCATTATATGAAATCACAAGTCTGTGTCCCTCTCCACACAGTCCCACATTAATAAATAAGGGTGCAATGCAAGTTTTGTTTTTTCCCGAAGTCAATGATCAATTCCTTTGTTTTGGACATGTTCAGAAGCAGGTTGCTGTCTGTGCGCCACTGTGACAGCCTCACCACTCCCTTTTGGTAGTCTGACTCGTCTCTATTCGTATCACCATGCTGTCATCTGCAAATTTAACTATAGTATTGCTGGAATGACGATGGGCTCATATGTATAAAGTGAAAAGAGCAGGGGGCTTAACACACAGACTTGCGGTGATCCAATATTCAGGCTGAGATGTGAAGAGATGTGTGGGCCTATTCTAATCCCCTGTGTACCTACTGATAGTAAGTCCTTGATCTAGAGACATATGTTATATGACAGTCCTAGGTCCAACAGTTTGCACACTAGTCTCTGTGGGAAGATGGTCTTAAAAGCTGAGTTATAGTCAACAAAGAGGAGCCGAGCGTAGCTTACTTGCTTCTCCTGATGTGTTAATGTGGTATGGAGAGTTATTGCTATCGCATCCTCTGAAGACCTATTTCTTGCCCTCTATATGCAAACTGATGTTGGTCGAAGTCAGGTGGCAAGAATAATGTAAAGTGACTCTGTACCAATTTTACAAAACATTTCATGACCACTGGAGTGAGTGCTTCTGGCTGATAGTCGTTAATGCTGGTGATGGTTGATTTTTAGGTAGTGGAACTATGGTGGAGGACTTCAGGCAGAAAGGGATGACAGACAGTGATAGTGACCAGTTGAAAATCTTAGTAAAGACACTGGCCAGCTGCACAGTCCTTCAGCACACATACAGGGACCCCATCCGGTCCTGTGACTTTCTTTGGATTGATGCCCCTAATGGTGCGCCTTACTTCCCACTTCTCCACTCTGATGGTGGGATAATTGAGTGAGTGAGTGAGTGAGTGAGTGAGGGGCTAACTATAATCATATAAAATCGATTGTAACATTTAAAAATTATAGTCCTCTTTAGAATTCTATATTTGACCTTTTTTAAAAAATGTATTCATCTGTTATTCCTTAACATGTGATTCATGAGACTTTTCCAAAGAATCGGGTTTCAGACGTGCACAGCAGCACTAAAGTTTCAGACAAAAGAAGATAACTGCACATTGTTGTGAAACTGTATTGTCTTCTGAGTGCTGAATTGTCCTGTTATGGATTCAGACAGCATTTAAATTGCTTAGAAAAAAGCTGGACGCTTTCTGCTATCAACCATGAACGAAGGCAAAGAAGCTTAAAAACCTTTATTTGACTTTGATTTTATTTGACTTTTTATTTGACAGCTTATTGAGCCACATGCTACTCTCTGTGCTTTGTTGTGAGTAATTAACTTAATATTAACTTATAAATGTATTGTAGTTTTAATAATTTAATTACATATAACCCTAAGTGATTACAAAATGGCAGTTGATTATAGATTCAAATTTCAAGTAATCAGCTGAGGTTTAAAATCTGATTTGTAGTCATTTTCAGGAAGTCAATTTCTCCTTGGCTTCTCTCCTGCTAAATGTCCCATTCCTGTCAGTGGAAATGAAAACTATTGCATGCTATAAATATCAGCAGCTCTAATGTCGGTTGAGGCATATTTTGTGGTAATGTGCAAATTTTGCACACACATGGTCGAAGCAGTTTGCAATGTTTCTTTTTATTATTATTATTTTTAGGTCATGGTTAAATGAGCATTTTAACCAGTAGTGCTTACAGGGCAGGAAAACCCGTTTAATGGTTCATTTAAAATAAAATCGAAAAAACCCAAAATAGCATCGCTCTTGCAATGAGGTATATATTTAACAATTGAATACACTACTTGTTACTAAAATTAAGGATATTAATTAATAAAAAGAAAATTCCTTGTTGATAAGAGAAGTCAGAGGTTCTAGCTGATCAGAAAGCGATATTTCTAATCACCTTTCTTCAATTGCACAGAAAAGCAAATCAGAAAGCAACAACATAACTTTGAGTCTGACAGTCTAAACAGCAGCACAGCTGGTGTTTCACTCCTGCCAGTCATAAACAATAGTCTGAGGCTCAGTGGGCAAAGGGGTCCTAAAATACTGCCTGGTTTTTCTCCTCTGACGGCTTCATCAATAATGTGCTTTTAATGGCAAAACCGCCACTCCCTGTAAGTGTTTTTGGTGTTTTTTCTACCACTCTATATAAACTCTAGTGATGGCTATGTGTAAAAATCCCATGAGATCAACAGTTTGTGAAATTCTCTCAAACCCAAATTCAACTGTAAATCATACTGTTGACAATCTTCTGCAAGTCCTATCGTTTATTTCCATCCATGGTATATTAAAATCCTACCACGGTTGTACAAGGAATAAATACAATGGCCACCATTGTTCGAGTTGGACTACAGAGGTTTCTAGATGGGTTGATGGATGAATGGATTGTACTGTATATTAATCATCTTTTAATGATGAAGGGAGAGTCAAAACACTCCAGAAAGTTTTCTCCAGCATATCCCAAATATTTTAATATGTTTCAAGTCAGAGCTCTGTGGGGACCAATATATGTACGAAAAAGACACTTCATGCTCTTTCACAATTTAGGCCTGATGAGCCTTGACATAGATATACTGGAATATGCCTGTTCCATCAGAGAAGAAAAAAAAATCCATTGATGGGCAGCACATTCAGGTCATCAGCCAACTTCATTTTATTGCCACATAACATCCCAGATCATAACACTGCCTCCTGAGGCTTGTACAGTGGCCACTATACATGATGGGCACATCCCATATACTTCCCTTCTTACCCTGAAACAGCCATCATTCTGAAATATGGTAAATTACACATATATACATATAATTAAACAAATATTTATCAATTCTGTTGAAAAAAAATTATTCATATAGTGCTTTTAACAATGGCCTTAGTCGCAAAACAGTATTAATTATCTAATTAAAGGCTCTTAAACATTTACTTATTTTAATTGAATCTGTGATTTTATTTTTGGCTGCCAATCTACGTGACTTCAGTTTTGGATTTCCTCTGTATTTTATGGAGAGGCTGATGAGTTGGGCTGACAAATGATTTCTTGTTGTATAATTACATGCTGGATTCCCATAGCTTGCTGGCATTGTTTTGCTATCACCAGATTGCAGATTCCTTCTTGCTCCTGAGCCGTGAAAACTGCTGCTCTGCCACAAACGTGAGGCTGCTGTACAATTTTCTAAAGTACGTACAGTGTAGTACAGAAAAACCCATGGAAACAATGAATAAATTCAATTTATTTATTTATATTGTTTATGGATTTTGCACCTTGTATTGGCTAAATACAAGTTTTCCGGAATGGTGTATACTGTAGATAGAGTATTTATTATTTAAAAGGAAAAAAAGATGAAATTATTTGTCAAATGGACCTTAAAGCACAGTGAAATGATTTTTTCGCATATCCCGGTTAAGGGAGCTAGGGTCAGAGCGCAGGGTCAGCCAGGATACAGTTCCCCTAGACCAGTGCTTTTATTGTCGATGATGCCTCTGAGGTGTTAAAAGTTTTTTCAGGCTACTTATATAATTAAGATTTAACATCATACATTGAGAATTTTATAACCATTAAAAAGCTCCTTGGATTTTGTGCTGCCTGGGCAGCTCTGGCCCCTCATGGCCTGACTCCTTGAACTTGAGTGTTCTGATCCCTTTCTGTCCTGGCTAGTGTTAGCTTTTTTCAACATGTGCTATTTTGGCTTTTCTTGCTATGCCTTTTCCGATGTGCGTAGATGGGTCTTTGGTGCCCATGACCAGTTTATCCATCCATCCATCCATCCATTTTCTTCCGCTTATCCGAGGTCGGGTCGCGGGGGCAGCAGCTTCAACAGGGATGC
>JAQQZS010000038.1:11313729-11330432 GCA_030068045.1 Platyallabes tihoni
TCATCACTTAATAATGTTCTAGTTATCAGTCATCATGTTTTAATATTACTCTGGACTGGACTTTTCTTGGAAAAGATATTTAATCCTAACCAGGCCCAACTGGAAGTATATTTTATAGATAAAAATATTTTACAAATGGAAGAGGCCATCATTGTGATGTCATGTAAGTAAACTGTGATCAGCATAGCCATCTCACTTGATTACATATTTGTATGCAAAGCTGTAAATAGCTGTAGGTTTGGGAGCAGAAAGGGACAAATCAGCAATTTGATATTTATAAGCTTCTATTTGCACATTGCTTGGTTTTGTTCCACACGCCTACCTTGAACGGATCGTTTTCTGGAGCACATTTAGTGTTCGTACATGGGAGTCTTTATGGGCTTTTTAGGTGCTTGACTTGGGCACTTGGATAAAAACATTGCTTAATATGTGTGTAGTCCAAGAAGTTAACTGGGATCTGATTTCTCTTTTTTTGAGCAACATAAGAAGTGTTTGTCTCTGATGCCTAGTGTTTAGAAATATGAAGCTGGATGGAAAGGGGCAGGTGTCCGGATGAAGAACTCGACAGTACAGTGAACATCTTATATTACCAATACAAAGCATCTTCACAAGACACAGTACATATCACACTAAAGAATTTTACTGAAGTGCTAAAGACTGACTATGGCTTCAGGGATTTATGTTGAATGCTATATTTTATGTAGTATTCTCCAAAGAACAGCAGTGAACACACCACTGTAGGTACTAAATAGTCTGGACTAATGTTTAGTTCCTTACCTTTTATGAGGACTAGGAGAAGAGTTGTAAAAGTACCGTAAATCATTTTCTTATGACTTTATCAATAATCCTGTATATTTTCATATTATCCAGGCAAGGGTATGAACTTTAATACAGATGAGCGGAGTTAATGAGAGACAGTTAATACTTCTATTCTTTTTAAAGTTGTTTATCGTTATTAAGTTTTTTCTCACTTTTTTTGTGCAAGATGCATTATATTCAGGAACGATATATTAATTAATTAGTAATAACAAAAAGAGTATAAAAAGGGGTCTTTGTGTTTGGTGGAAAGCTTTTTGGTCATTTATTTAGGTACAAATGCGCCCAGCCATCATAATGATGATTTCAGATTACATGAATGATGCTTTGTAAACTCTTATTTGCTTTTGGTTCACACTAAAGAAAACATTATTTGGAATTTGAATGTTACTCCTCCTGCATCACAAAGTTTCATGAGTGTCATGACATCTCATATTTGTAGTAAATGCACAGTTGTTAAATGATATGGCAAAAAAAGTGGCTGGTACATCTGTTTTAATATATTGTGTTGACCTGGATAAATCGTAACCTGTGTTTGAGAATAAAACGGAGTTGCTTTCTGTTTTTCTAGACATTTAATAAATACACATTTGTATACAGAAGCAAATTGAAGAAGCCAATTTTGTGATTTCGACTGCAAATAACGGAGCAAACAATGTCATAATAAGGTTGTTTGCCAATATTTATTTATTTGTTACCTTATATTTAAAATATATATATATTAAACTCTAAATAATTTCCTGACTGTGTGCATATTCCAACCCTTTTGCGATTACATAATTGCACATGTCCATATCGAGAGTATATATGTTTTGACTCTCAGCGTTGTTGTTTATTCAGTTCTGTATTACATCCACTCATACTTCAAGCCAAAAGACCACAAAATATGCATGGAAGCCATCTTGTGTAACCGTATTTAATAATATGTATCTATTTACACTGTTATTTGGTATGATTACTTGTTACGAGTTTTCTCAAATCATATATAATAAAAGAGCAGAGTCACTCAACACATACTGATCAGATTCTCTTTCATAACC
Organism: Platyallabes tihoni; assembly: GCA_030068045.1. Classification (NCBI taxonomy): domain Eukaryota; kingdom Metazoa; phylum Chordata; class Actinopteri; order Siluriformes; family Clariidae; genus Platyallabes; species Platyallabes tihoni. Next base: position 11,315,586 of record JAQQZS010000038.1, read on the forward strand.
ACTGTAGTTAACTGTAAATATTACATTCCTTAACATCGATACTGTATTTGTTTCACTTGATGACCATGAAAATGGCCTTGGACTCGGCTGATGCAGGCAGTTTTTCTGTGATGGCTTGTGACTGCAATCACTCAGTAGTTTTGGACTGAAATTAAACAGTTTTATATCCAAGCCTCCATCAGTGAAAGTGGACTTTATATTAACTTAAATGCCTTTCCTTTTATGTTGAACTTTTAGTCTTATAGCAGACAGATATAGCAGAGATTGATTTATACTTGCACTTTCTGATATCACTGAAAAATGAAGATCTATTCCCTATTAAGTCTGGTTCTTTCTCAAGATTTCTTACTCTTGTCATCTCAGGGAGTTTTTCCTTGGCACTGTTCATCAGGAACTTTTTTTTGTGACATTTTTCTACATTGATGTCAACTTCGGGTCTTAATCGCAGTTTGTCGTTTCCTGCCAATAACGATTCTGGATGCAGGGTCAATGCCACCTATAAAATATTAAGACCAGTTTGGAAGAGGACCTAGTAGGTTAGGAATGCTAAAACTGTTTGAAGTGGTAAAGGTAGACCAGGCTATACGCCGAGGTTGCTGCTCTGTAATCACCTTCATTGCAAAGCAGTGTCTGAGTTTCTCAGTGTAGTTATGCAAGTCACAACGTGACCATAACTTTATTTATATTCTTGTTGCCTGTATATCTTCAGGCTTTTATTTTTCTCTCCTTTCTTTTTTTTTTGTTCTAAACAAATGGGTTATATTACTGTACATCTTTGACTCCAATCATAAAATGAGTAGGTAATTTAACATTAAAATGACCAGCGGTATGAAAGCATGCCTTTGAGGTTATGTTTATTTGAATGTGCATTCATGTTTATAGGTATTTACTATCGCCATTGAACTTGCATCACATAGTCACATCATAACAGCTAAGGAAGGTTCCACAAGATACCATACAAGAGTTTTTTTTTTTTTTTTTTTTTTTTTGTGGGACTTGGGAATTGTTTCATATCTGGAAGAAGGGTCACTGACAACACACAAGATATTACTTGATCGATATGGCAAATAGCAGCAGTCACGACTTTTCCCACCACATGAAGTGATGCCTGCATAGACAATTATGGACATGTTCATCTGGGTGGGACTTAAATTATCAGTTTGGCAGTAATTCTCTCTGTATTTTTCAGAGTTAGATGGAGAAAAACACTGACCAATTTTGGCCAATTTAGGCAACAATGAAGTCACAAAGGAGCACCTGCAAAATATGAAAATTGCCTCAGGATACCTTGTATATTTAATCTTTTCCAAACAGCTATTCATGCTGAAATCAAACTGTTAATTCAAGAGTTCTGTTTGGCCTAACTTTATTTTAAAAATATTTTTCCTTTTTGTAATTGATCTTAAATTTTACTTTTGAACAAGATGTAATTTGTAAAGTCTTTTTTTTTTTTTTGTCAATGTTTTTTTGCACTGAAGAAAAACATGAACCGTATATTTTCCAGAAAGATGTAGGCTAATTTTGCAGACTAAGCATATAATCAAGCAACATGCAATCATCTCATTTCCTTACCATTAACTGCTGAACTCTTTCCAAACTTCGAAATGAGAGACACCATTTTTATTTTTTTCATCCAGGGACTACATCTTGCTCTGAAAAGCAACAAACTAGTGTAGATAACTTTCTGAATCTTTTGACCAGAAAAGTCTGCAGATACACCAGATGTAGGGCTACACAAAACACATTCATAGTTTTTTGTGTTGCATAATATTCTTTTAGAAATGTATATTAATTGGTATATTCATTTAGAAGCCACATTTTAAGCCAATCTAGTTATTTTGTTGAGTTTGTCATTAATTACAAATAACTAATTTAATGATCACAAGATATCACATTAGTGGATGTAAGTTTAGGATATTCGCCTCTACTTCTTTATCTTCACTGTAGTAAATCATATTATCATACATCATTAATTTTAACACCTCAAATTAAGTTTTACCAGCCTCATTACACCTTGAACACGACACACATGCACAGAAAATTAAGTGTAATGTGAAGCTATAAAATCAACTACGTAATACATTTCTCCCACCATGCAGAACTAGGACTTTTTGGGTGTTTTTAAGGGTTATGCATTTTTTTTTTTTTTTTTTTTTTACATGTGTTATGAAAGGATTATCTGCTTTCCAGGTGTTGCAACCCTTATGCTTTTACTGTTTTAAAATAAGGTTCACGCTCACATTTTAGTTTTTTCATTTTTCCCATGCTTGGATATATAAATTACTGATGTTATTGATTATTCTGACTAATTTTTGAATTTTTTATCAGATGCTCTCTACTGTATGTTAGCCAGGATGTCTGAGGCTAAGACCAAAGAGCAACATTGTCTCTACTGAAAATTAATACTAACTAGCCGTGTGTCATCTTAACTAGCCAGTCAATTCTGTGATCCCGCTGTCAGGCCAGAGCTGACGTGATCATGTTGTTGTGGTTCTGAGAGAGTTTTCACTTCTTTTGTTGTAATAGTGGCTAACTGGTACAGCATGCCCCGTTGCAACCTCACCTCTCCAGGGTCCTGGATTAATCCTGGCTTAATTGTTAAAAATAATATTTCTGAAAAGTTTCATGTAGAAATTAGGATTTTTTTTCCTCTCCTCTTTTTTAATCCATTTTAATTGTGCCATCACCCGCAAGTAACTTCTAATTTTACACTTTACATCTAGGTTTTTTGTTCCCCTTGTGCCCCTGGAGTGGTTCAGGCCCCTCTGGGTGTGGCTACACAGGACCTCTTTTTGTGTGCCCTGGTGTCTGGGCACCAGGACGCTCACTGCTGATCTTGTGCCAACATTGACTTTTCTGTGGGCTCAGACCGAACAGGCTGTTCTTTGGTTTAAATGGGCACAGGGTGTATAGGTGGTGATCAGTGTTATTCAGTTCGCCTGGTGGTGGCGTTAATGTTATGGCTGATCGTCGCTAATTGTCCCTCCTTCTCTGTACATTTTACTAGAACGTTTTTTTTCCCCTCTTTATTAAGGATTTATAAAAAAAATAGGTGGGTAACGTTCAGGCATAGCCTACTGGTAATGGCATAATCAGTTTGACAGTTGCTTTGCAGTATATTTGTATGGCCCAGATCTAGTCAACTCTGGACACACCTATTCCATGCTCAGGAAACAACCTGGTTTAACAGTAAACGAATGAATGAAAGAATGAATGAACAAATGAACCACATAGATCCCACAATTTGTCTTGACATCGTCGCCTATGAGTCTGAAATGTCTCAGACTTACAGTAAGAAGGGTGTGTCTTATGGAGGCCATCATTGTTGAAACGTGCACGAGTGACACAAAGGGCTTCACAGAGCACGAAGTGGTCTTGTATTTCAGCCCTGAATGCATCAAAATACCTTGTAAGCTAATGGGCTTCTAGTACACAAATAAAAATGAAGTATTTTGTCTGAGACACTGATTTTAAAGTGCCAACAATTCAGAAAACTTGTATTAGTCGTTATAATTTATATACCAGACATTAATAGTTAGTTAATTAACTTATTAACTGTATGTTGTTGTGTAATGATGGGTACCATTTGTTAACCTAACCAACCAAAACGTAAGACTTGGGTTTTAAATCGGCGCTCGATCAGCGTATTTCAGTGTATGCACAGCGTACACATGAAGTCCAATTTGCATGAAATAGTATTAGTAGTAAATATAAAACTTGCAGTGTGGCTTGTGCGATATTATTAAACTAAACTAAGATTTGATTGTCATGTATTGTTTAGATTTGACCTCGTCTTCTATGACTTCCATGGCTGCAGCTGTGGTTGCTTCTTTGCAGTCAATAGCACATAAAGTGATTTTCTCTTTATGTTGGAGTTATATCATCCTTAGTTTTCACATATGGATATTACTCATCAGCTAACATAATGGCAGTTACTGGACTATTAGTAGACATTGAATATTTTTTTCATGACCAAAGTGGAAGAATTGGATTCTTTTTTTTTTTTTTTTTTCTTTTTATCAGATATCTGCAGGTTAATTTTTTGAGACCTGTTGGAGGTCCGACCATATCAAGCTTGTCTGGTCTTGTTAGTAAAGGCTTTTCATATTAGAAATTCTTTGTGCCCTACCCCAAAGCACAACATCCAGCAGGTTTGTAATGATGGCTCGACTTGTTTAAGGTGAGAACAGGATTTCTCAGGTGACGTTTTGAGTTATGTCATGATGTAAATGAGGTTAGGCACAGGCATGAACATTTAGGGAAATCATTATGTCTGGTGATCTTTTTTTGGCAATGAAGACTTTGGTCTAAAGTCTTGATTTGAACTTGGATGTGCCACTGAGGGCCACATTCAAAATTTAAGGTTGTAATGAGCTTAGATTCTACTGCATTTGAAAAGAAATACATTTTAACACCGTAAACAACTCTATTGTCATTTACAAATTTACTTTAGTTATATCTTTGCATTTATAACCTTTTCTGTGCCACTTAGGAAGCATATTGGCTGTGCTGTAACATCGTCTCATCGTAGTCATCGTCTCCACTTTATTCTGCCCTCAATGCTGCATGTGCAGTAGTTTAAAAAAACTTGTCTCCGAGGAAGATCATGGGCCATAGTCTTTACCCTCCCTGTTAATTTATTTTTCAGTTTGTACAAAAACGCCTTGAGAAAGTCCTTGAACCAGTTTTAGATAGTGTTTTCATTGGTACAAATATATCATAGAATTTCCAATTGAAAAAAGTTATATTACTATTTGTGTTCTGTCATTTATGGTTCTTAAAAAAAAAAAAGAAAGAAAGTCAGAATTGGCCAAAATCTGCATCAGCGGATGAGACTTCTGAAAGTCTGAAATTGGTATTTCCCAAGAAAATTAGCTGCATTAGCTGCATCTCTAGATGTAATCCTACACTGATGCTTTAAACTAACAATTGATGTATATTTACCTCTAAACAGTAGAGATATAAATTGAAATAGATTTTGCAAGCGAATATATCTGTATGTTGATTCATCACATTGATTTGTCATCAATTGTTTAAAGCAGACTGTCCCAGGTTTCTCTGTCGGAATTCAGAAATTACAACATTTGTGACATTTAGTTGCATGACTTTAATGTTCTATTGCACAGACAGATGCAACAGAAGGTAACCTATTTATGTTCAGTAAATTCCCAGTAATCTGCAAGACATCAGGCTAAACTCCAAATGGCTTTATAATCACTAGATATCCTCACCACAGCAGTTAAAAAATAATTGCACTGTTGGTCTTGCCCAGTGCGCTACATGCACAGTAGAACGAGACTAAGATTCATATTTACACAGTATTCAGTAGTCTAAAACTAACACTTGATGAGACTATCTGGTGTGTAAGGGCAGGTTAATGTGTGCCTTGATTTTACATTAATTGATGTATAAATTGATGTATAAATGTAAAAAATCATTTGATGCACTGATATTTTTTTTTCCTTATGTAAAATTGGGTCTTTATTATTATTATTATTTTTAAAATTTATTTATTTATTATAATTTCTTTTAGGGGTGCTCTGATCTGGAATCCCATGATCACAGAAATCTGAATTGACTGACACCAATCTCTGATCATGGGTGTGTGGGCCATTTGAAATGTTCTATTTATTGTGTAGCATTGTTTGTTTGTTTATTTACAGTTTATAACAGTGAAAATAACTATTCTAAACAGCAGTGCCCAAATATAAGTAAGACCTAAGAAAGTATCATAAATTTAAAGCTTTTATTTATTGCAAGGCAACATATGAAACATAGTCCATTCTCTTATTTCATGTAGATTGTAAGAAAGAAACTGAAATCAATATGCTCGAGCTAAATTTTTCCATTCCGTAATTAGCATCAAGGAGCTCTCACAAATACTTATGCAAAATGCGACTGTCCTAATATACTCGCTCGTTATAACCTGCGGCACATGGAAAACTGCGTCAGTGAATAACAAATCGAAACCAAACGTGTTTAAATAAACACTAACATCAGTAACTTTGTATTTGGCAAGGCATTCAAGTTCAGTCATTATTAAGCAGGCATTTCTTTATAAATATCAGAATTTCTTATCAAACAGTCTATTCCTCTTATCATTCAGAGTGTATGAATAGTCACTCACTGCGGTACAGTAAACTCAGGCGGCCTCGGTCAGAGCTGGGAACCGCTATTTATTTCTCTCTTCATTATTATTTTTGTGTTGGTGGTTTTAGTCTTTTTATTCTCTGCAAAGTAAGGCTTGAGCTTTTTGAGCGCTTTGGTGGTTGAGAGAGGGGTGATGTACAAGAGTTAGCTGCTGCCTTTGTAAATACTATTCACAGTGTGTTGTTCTTAATTGGTAAATAAGGTTTGTGTTAAAGCTTTTGGCAGACATTCCCCCACATGGATTTTGTATACTGCAAATCTGACGTCTTTTAATATTCCTAGACTGGTTACAGCATGTTGATGTGGCTGCTGACTTTATGTGATCAGCCAGTTGAGAGACGACCGATTTAAATCACTTAAAAATTAATTTCGTGATTTTTAAAAGTGATTATCGGCCAATTTTGATCAGCGGCCGATTGATTGAAGCACTCTTATTCTTTTTATTGCAGACCTAATATTGTGTTGAAACCATAGGAGCTCAAACCAAAACACCACTTAACTTTTTGAAACCGCTTGGGGTCATCTGAAATCAGTCATCTATACAATCTATCTACCGACCAGAACTATTGTTGCTTAAAAGATAAAACACACAAGTGCCACAAAGTCAGAGGCCATCAATCTAAGCATTGGATGTAATAAAAGTTTTGGGCCACCCTGAATGTGACAATTATCTTAGCTTGTAATTTCATTGAATGTCTTTTTTTTTTTATTTTTTTTTTTTACATTTTTAACACTTAACGCTAATGCAAAAATAATCTTGCTGCTTGACTGTAAAATTCATAGCTCTTGCTGTGGTTTGGGGAAAAAATGTCTGTCATCTGCAGTACCCAGTCACTGTAAATATTTACTTTGTAATCACTCTATTATCTCTGAATGATTTATCATTCTGTTGTCTTGTTATTCTTTCTTTCAGATATCACCGTTTACAGCCTGTTGTTCACTGCAGCATTCTGAAAAGAGCATGGTTGAAACTAGAGCAATGATGTGTTAACCTGTTGGACCTATTTCCTTCTTCACTGGATTACTCATACTCTCTGGAGAGTGCTCACTCACACTCTCTCACACACACACACACACACACACACACACACACACACACACACACACACCCCTAACTGTAAGCATGGCTCAGGTTGCATGACTGAAAATGCAACCTTCTCAGGCCCTTATGTAATACACGCCGGCATCAGTCTTGAAACAAACAACACACAAGGAAATCCCAAAAATCTCCCAGCGGAAAGCTGGGCTTTGTTTGTACATTATATTTTGTCTGCCGTTCTCATATCAGCATTTTTGGATTGTCTGCAGCTTTGTAGGTTATTTTACAGTCATTCCACTGATCTGAACGAGCACTTGTGAGTTTCTGGTGTGTGCTGCTTTTTTTTTATTATTTTTTTTATTACTTTATTTTTTTCATTGTAGATACTTATGTTATTGTCTGTAGATTTAGGCAGAAGCCTGTCTTGCATTTTTGCCTGCATCTTGCAGATTGGTTGTGAGGACTACAGCTAGACTGGTCCGTCACTGCCTTTGGCCTTTTGGCCTAGAAGCAGAATGCTTCGACTTGGTACAGAGAGACTCAAGCATATGCAGTATAGCGAAGTGCAATATCTCTCATGTTGAACAACTGCAGAGGAGACATTTCTGTGTTTCTTGAGCTGGCAGAAAGAGCAACAGCTGGAAGCGATTTCTGTGCTGTACTGACGACGCTATCTTCTACTCTATCTCTGTAAAAAGCAAAAGCGGGAGACACTAAATCTATCACTGCCCTGGTGTTTTGCTTTTTCTTACCTAATTTTGCCTCATTTTTCAGGTTTGATTTTTCTCCTTTCATCAGGTCGATTTCTGTTTTAAAGCGAGAGAGACATTTGGAAGGCTTTTAATAATCCTCATAGCCCAAACTACATTATTTCAGTGCAAACCTTGTATTAACTTTAAAACCCACGTCTCAAACATTTTATCCTCTACCTCTTAAGTTGTAAAACCAAAAGTTTTCAATAGCACCACTCATTTTATGTTTACTAAAGTTCAGCCTCACAGAACACTAATTCAGCATTTTTCTCATCACTTTTATGTTGCTTTTACGAAAAAAAGAAAAAATTAGCCATATTTTTTTTGTTACTGGATCGCTTTTTATAGTTGTTTGTGTTTTAAGTTGAAAGTTATTTTTTAAATGACCAAAATGGCTTTTAGAATTTAAAACAAAGGAAACCAAGAAAATTTGTGAACTTTTCTCAGACAAACCATTCATGAAGGCTTTTTTCCTTTGCTGGCCTCAAAGGGACAGGAAACAATTGATGGCTGTGTCTGTGTTCAAGTGTTGTGTGGAGTGCTTCAGTACAGTACAGAAAGCCTGAATCTTGCACTTTTTATGCAATTTTTAAAAAATATAATTCATTACTTATTTTATTTGATGCTTTTAGTTATAACTATGCAGACAATCTTTCATTTCTTTATCTTAAGTCGAGGAGGAGAAGAACTGTTACTACTCCCATAATTGAACCCGTTTCCTAAACACGCACGTGCGTGCGCACACACCTTCAAAAGGGTGGTTTCTCGGTGACGGCTCCTCCTGGTGCGTCCTGGGTAATGCCGAGTAGCAGTAAGAGTGGGGGTTTGTCTGACCCCGCCTCCCCTCCTCACCCTACTGTTCCTTCTCGCCCCCTCCGGCCCAGTCGCTACGTTCCAGTGTCTGCAGCAACAGCCTTCCTGGTGGGAGCAACCACGCTCTTCTTCTGCTTCACGTGAGTATGAGCACGTGCATTCTAATATTAATATTTTATAGGTGTAGCCAAGTTGTAGATCAAATAACCATCTTTGAAAAATTTGGAACAAAGTATACATGACTAAAAAGAGCTTGGCCTACAATCTGAGACTCAAACTGTCCTACTGCTAATTACTCATAACAATACCCATGGTGGTTTGGTTTGGTTAAATTGCATTGGCATGAGTGTACTGTATAATATAATATGAGTGAGTGAAGACAGTTATTTCTAGGATGCATAACATATGCATCACAGTATAAAGCTTATATATAAATTATGTTTTTTTTTTTTCAACAAACAAGTGGGTTAAATAAATGCTTTTTGATTTACAATAGGTTTCTGGCTATTGATGGGATGTGCATCAATTCAGTGCGTTTCACGTAATCAGTTATCGGCAATCGATTTTAATTGTTAAAAATTGATGTTAAAAAATGCTATGTTGCATGCACACCACAGCAACTGCTGCATACGCTTTTCTGCTGCCCATATAATGCCGATAACTGCTTACAGTAGAATTTGTACTAAATGCACCATAACTTTGAAAGATCAGTCGATGTGCAGAGCAGGGTCTTTTATAATGAAGACCTCTGATAATGTACTTGCATGCACCTCAGTTTAGACACTTTTTAAAAAAAATTATTTTAATTTGACTGATAAACCTTCAAAGGACCATTTTACTGTACTGATTATTAACCGATCATCAATTGGTTTACCCAAGCCGATGGAGAAGGAATCATACCACATGTCACTGGCCTGGGAAAAGATAAAAATTTAGAAGTGTGCAATAAGGTGTTGAACATGTTCACAATCAACTGCAAGTGCACCCTCTTGTGGTGATTAATAGAGTTAATAGAGATGTGAATTATCGAAAATAAAGAGCATCAGTTAACATATTTTTAATTTATTTAGTTCATGAAATAGACAGCATATAAGAACAATAAGTACGATAAATACGTAAACCCAAACCTAGCCTCAAAATCAGGCATCATATAGGCAAATACTCTTACAGTTGGTCCCTGCACTTGTTGTGACTTGTTGTCTGACTTGATATTTTATATTGATTTAATTCCCAATTGTCATTGTTCACTTTATTTCTCAGGTGCCCGTGGCTTTCGGAGACTTTCTCAGTTGCCATACCAATATATAATGGCATCATCTTCCTTTTTGTGTTGGCCAACTTCTGTATGGCCACCTTCATGGACCCAGGCATCTTCCCCAGAGGTAGCCAACAACTTCAGCATGCAATCTGTGCTTTTTGTACTGGTAGTGTTCTTTATCTACATGTGTCTATTGATGCCTGTTTTTTTTTTCTTTTTTTTCTTGTCATTTTTAAGGTTCTGATAAATGTTGGTACCAGAAATAAGCAGGCTTATGTCAATTGCTTGAATCTAACAACCTTGGTATCATTGTCAGTAGACAGTTATACCAGAGTGCTGTTGAAGTCTTGTTTCTGAGTATTTGAGTGAGTATAATGTTATGTAACTTTTGTGTTGCAGCCGAGGAAGATGAGGATAAGGAGGATGATTTCAGAGCGCCGCTCTATAAGACAGTGGAGATTCGGGGCATACAAGTGCGCATGAAGTGGTGTTCAACCTGCCGGTTCTACAGACCACCTCGCTGCTCACATTGCTCAGTGTGTGACAACTGTGTGGAGGTATAAATCCATCCAAGTACACATAATAATTCAAAGTGGAAGCTTAATGAAGTTCCCCTCTGTTAGCTTTGGGGTAAATTATAGCTGTTCAATCTGACTGTTTTGTAAGACTGGTCTTGATCATCTTGAGTAATTCAAATTGGGCGCAAATAATCTGCTGCCAGGTTGTTGTGGTAATGTTAGAGCTCTCTGTAGAAACCGCTGTTATTTCAGGGTCCTTTAATTTTCCATATGTCTATGTATGTTTGTCTCAAACGCTATGCTCTGAAAAATGATACGGAAAATGCATACTTCTTTTCTCCCAATGCTTCATCTCATCTTGCAGGATTTTGATCATCACTGTCCGTGGGTGAACAACTGTATAGGTAGAAGAAACTACCGTTACTTCTTCCTGTTCCTGCTCTCTCTGACAACTCACATCATGGGTGTCTTCGGCTTTGGGCTGCTCTTCATCCTGTACCATACACAGCAGCTTGACCGAGTGCATTCAGCCGTCACGTATCCTTTAGGAGTGATTTGTGTGCGTGCGCGTGCGTGCGTGCGCGTGCGTGCGTGCGCGTGCGCGTGCGTGTGCGTGCGTGCGCGTGCGTGCGCGTGCGTGCGCGTGTGTGTGGTGAATGATGGATTCACTATCTTTTTAAATATCTTCAATTGTTTTGTTTTTCATTTCAATAATGTGATGCTTGCTTTTTTATTATTTTGTTTTTGTTTGCTATGTATGCTGTTATTACTTACTGTACCATGGCTCCTACCATTAATATAGCATTTGATGCTGAACATGACATTACAAATTAAACGAATAACAGTTATAGCAGTTGTGTCCCTTGACCTTCTTTCTCTCAGTATGGGCGTTATGTGTGTAGCCGGGCTTTTCTTCATCCCAGTAGCAGGCCTTACTGGTTTCCATATTGTACTGGTAGCAAGAGGCAGAACCACTAATGAGCAGGTGTGTGAGAGAGCGAGAGAGACAGTCTTGATGCTTATTCTAATCGGTGTAGAGCAGTTTTATAGTTCTTTGGGTATGATTTCTACTGTCACATTCTCCTTCAGATTATAACCAATGTCCAATAGTTTATCCTGTTTCTCCTCGCTTCTGTGTAATTTTAGTTTTCTTCTTATCCTTATGAATTTGCTTATTTCTTTTTAGGTGACAGGAAAGTTCAGAGGAGGAGTGAATCCCTTCACTAACGGCTGTTGGAGAAACGTGACCCGTGTTCTCTGCAGCTCCCAGGCACCCAGGTATGGACCATGCTTTCTCTTGATTATCTACCTGTATTCTGGACAGATGTTAGGATTTGCCTTTGAATAGGCATTTCAATGTTTTCCCTGTATGAGCAAGAGTGTCATTACATAGACGTAGGTTTTCAACGCGAAATGCGCTCAAGGATTTTGAACATGAGATGATCACACCAATGTGAGCTTTCTTTTTTTTTTTTTTTTTTTTTTTTTAAAAATCCCATTCTAGATTTATTCCTCCTATCCTGTTACAATCACCTACACTCTTTTGGGAAGGCTTTCCACTAGATTTAAAAGTGTGGCTGTCAGATTTTGTGCTCATTCAGGACTACACTTGCTCTCAGGGTGGTTGTCGGCCTGTCATATCTTTGCACTTTTCATTATTTGGATTCAGCCTGAGACACTTTCCCTTCTCCTTCCCAGGTATGTGGGCAGGAAGAGGAAAGCGCAAACAGTCTCTGTTCAACCCCCTTTCTTGAGACCGCAAATCTCGGAGGCACAGCTAGCAGCCAAGGTGCTCGACAATGGTATCCATGGAGATCTACACCGGGTAGGCCATCTTCACATATACATACATACGTCCACACACGCATACAAGCGCAGCTATTTCCCTCTGCGTTTGTTTTGCTGTCTATGCATGTCCACGTCAGGGTCTGTTAATTAGCAGATTACTCAGGTAAGGTGCATTACAAAAAAAAGCTCAATGTAGGGCACAATCATAATTATGGGTAATCAAATTTGTTGGTGCTCTGATGCTCTGCTGTCAGTGTCGACTTAGATGTAATTCACTTGTCATTTTGATTTCTTGCACTCCTTCTCTGGTTGTGTCTCTGTCAGTCTAAGAGTAGTTTAGAGATGATGGAGAGTCAGTCTGCTGATGCTGAGCCTCCTCCTCCTCCCAAACCAGAGCTTAGATACCCTGGACTGTCACGAGGACCCGCTGAAGGTAAGCGGCCACACTATAATAAATTTCTTTCTTTCTTCAACTAGTTATTTTCCTTATTTGGCTTAGTAATTATGCTGGAGCTGGACTTTTGTATTGTGCAGTACTTGCTTGTACTTGCTAAGTAGGAGCTGGAATTATGATAAACAGTGTGACAATTTTACTGCTATAAGAAAAAGAGCCTTTTTTTGTCTTGTATACATTACAGCCCAGGGGAAAAAATGTTGGGGTCAGAGCACAGGGTCAACCATGATCATTCAGCCCTGGAGCAAAAAAGGTTAAGGGCCTTGCTTATGGCAGCTTGGGACTTGAACCCCTGACCTTCTGTTCCATAACCAAGAAATTTAAACATTGAGCCACTGCTCTCTTAATAGTCGTCTTAGAGCTTAGCAGAGAAACAGTATTTACTCAGACACACCAGATTCAATGAGTCAGTCAGTGACTGAGTTTAGGCAGAAACTATTATTAGATACAAGCCTTTGCTTAAAATAGGTACGTGGCAGCATACAAGGCTAAACCACTGCCATTTTACCATAATATTTAAACAGCTATTTCATATTCTGGTCAAATCTTGTTGTATTTGTTCTCTGATCCATATTTTCTGTGTTCTTAATAGCTGTGATTTGTTTAATTAAATGTATATATAGATGCTGCAACATGCAGCAGTTTGTGTTTGATAATTTTTCTGTTGAGGGTTATACAATCAAAATTAGAGCTCTGACATTTTATCCACTTTTTATATAATTTTTACGTTCTAGCTCATCATTGCTGATGACAATTGAAATGAAATAGATCACACAAAATTGTTAAAACTGACATTGACGCAATATTTGTACGTTTATACACACATTTAACAAACTCAAAATGAAAATGTTCATATCAATATATATTTTCAGATAAACTTTCCTGAAACCTGTGTATTTAGAATTCTCTCAGATTGGAAGGAGGACAAAGTTTTATGTTTGTTTGTCTCTTAACATTCACACTGCTATGTTTTTCAGAGAGCAGCCTGTTAAATAAAACTCCTCCAACTCCCACCATGTACAAATACCGACCTACATACAGCAGCCCAGGGAAGAACCACACCGCTCTGACACACGCCTATGCCAACCAGGTAAACTGTGTACTAATGTGTATGACTTTGTGTTTTTGTGTGAGTATGCATTCATGTCGGCCCCTTCTGTCGTGCATCGTATGTAGCGTGTTTGTGTCTGTGACTTCTGGCTGTTTTTTTCTGTCTTTTTCTGTTTTTAGTTCTTTCTCATAAATTATCTTTTATTTTTCTTTTGATTTGATTGACCCAGTGGCTTTCACTTGAACAGTATCAGTAAGTCATCACTGTACACCATCTTTTTTTTGTTTGTTTGTGCAATTGTCCGAGTGTGTTTTTGTCTGTTTGTGTTTATTAGTATTAGTCTTTTTTCTAGTATAACCTGGCAAATTCAGCATTTTGTGTTTAAGAGATTGTTAATGTTAGGCTCTTAAGACTAGCCTAATTCACATCATCTGTTTCTCAGAGGCGTTAATGTAGTGTGTGGACAAATTCTAAATTTACTTTTTAGCCCACAGAGTGAGCATATGTCCCAGTGGACGCCTTGAGTTTTGGTTAGTGTAAATTTCAAAAGTGATATGTGACAAACTAGTTTGCTAGTTAAATGTGTTAATACAGAATAAGAGGAACAGTCGTATGCAAATCATCATCATGCTCATCGTCCAACATGATTATGCAGTTTCAAGATTCAATTGTTTGTCACCTTACAGCACAGTGAAGTTTTTTATTATTTTTTTTTCTTTGTCCCCCTCTCATATCCTTGAGCGCAGGGTCAGCCAGGATACATCATCCCTGAAGCAGATAGGGTTATAGTAGATAAGGTCTTCAACCCTTAACCTTCCAATAAGTAACCCTGAGCCTTAACCACCTGAGCCTATGTATTAGGCAGGAGAGTTGTATGATGCCTTTGAACTCCATTTTAGTTTTTCTAAGTTTCCTCAGTGTTTCATGATTCAATTCAATTCAATTTTATTTGTACAGCGCTTTTAGCAATTGACATTGCCCCAAAGCAGCTTTACACAATCAAAAGAATTATTTAAGTTTGTAT
>JAQQZS010000038.1:11382943-11395870 GCA_030068045.1 Platyallabes tihoni
AATAGCATTGATTTCTGTATTGTGTTATATTTTTATACTAGTAACTGGTGTTAAAAAATTATCTCTACATTAATGAGTCAATATATTATGATGTGGGCTGCTGTGGGCCAGGAAGTCCAGGGGCACTTTTTGGTCACAGTCCGCCACTGGTTTTCAGTACTTCGCTAATGGAGCAAAGTCACTGCCAGGAGCATACAAGGAATCCATTTTTCCAATGGACACAATCTCAGTTTTATTTTCTTTTAATTTGAGAAAATTTAGAGACATCCATGCTTTAATTGCATCTAAACAAAATATAAGGGACTTGATGGCATTTTTAGTGTGATTTTTATCAGAGTGTCGTCAGCATAACAGTGAAAAGAGATACTGTGTTTGTTTATGACAGAACCCAGAGGCAGCATATATAAAGAAAAGAGGATGGGACCCACAATGGAACCCTGTGGTACCCCACAAGTTAGTGGAGCCTCTGAAGAAGAAAAACCACCTAGGCTCACTGAAAAGGTTCTGTTGGTCAGATAATATTTAATCCAGTTCAGAACTAATCCTCGGATGCCACAGCAGTTTTCAAGGCGTGAGATAAGAATGTTGTGTTCTGTAGTATAAAACGGCAGATCTAACTAAGATCTAAAAGCACTAAAATAGCAGGATCATCTGAATCAGCTGTCAATAAAAGATTGTTAGAAACTTTTAAAAGTGCAGTTTCTGTGCTGGGGTGTGCTATAAAACCAGACTAAAATAATTTAAAAATTGCATTTTCTTTTAGAAAAGTCTGCAGCTGTAAGCACACAACCTTCTCTAATACTTTCGAGAGAAATGGCAGTTTTGATATCGGTCAGAAATTTGCTAGATCTGTGGGGTCAAGATTGGGCTTTTTCAGTAGAGGCTGGACAACTGCATGTTTAAAAGCATCAGGAACAATTCCAGTTTCAAGACTATGATTAATTAATGTTAAAACAGTAGGACCAATTGTATTAAAGGCCTCTTTAATGAGTCAGGCTGGAACAATGTCTAGGGGGTAATAAGTAGGTTTCAAATTAACAATGATATCATGCAAATGAGAGAGAGAAACAGGGTTAAACTGGTTTAGGACAGTTACTGTAACCACACTGGAGGCACGGATGGGTCATGAGCAGGAGGTGTAATACTGTAAGTGCTCTAATGTCATTGATTTTATTTATAAAGAATGTTAGGAGATTCTCACACTTATTTGCACTAATATCACGGCAGGTAGTGTCTGTAGGGTTAATAACAGTGTTTAATGTCTTAAATAGAACTCTTGGTCTGTGGTGGTTATTTTCTATCTGATCAGAAAAATATTTAATTCTCTCTGTTTTGAAAGTTTTCTTGTATTCTGACTGGCATTCTTTAAAAATCTCAAAGGACACCTGCAACTTATCTTTTTTCCATTTACGTTCAGCTCTCCAGCATTCCTGTCGGATAGAGCGGGTTCTCTCATTTAACCAAGGCTCAGGTTTTAGATTGGAGCGCTTTGGTTTAACAGGGGTGACACAGTTGAGGATGTGTAAACTCTCAGCACTCACTTCGGGACCAAGATTTACCAGCTCAACCAATTCAACAGCATTCTCATATTGTGTATAAAATTGTGCCGCAAGTACCAGGTCTGATTTTGCGTGAGAGAGATGCCGGAATGCAGGATTTAACGGGACAGGAAATGTGAATACCAAACTTAACAGGGTTATGATCAGAAAAATACAGTAAGCATCACATATCATCGTATAGTGGCAAACCGAGTGATAAAATTAGATCTACTGTAGGGTACGACCATGTTCATGAGTCGGGCTACACACCCATTGAACAAGATTAAAAGAGTCAATGAGATTTAAAAAGTAACTAACTAGAGGTTTGGATGGACAGCATACATTAATATTAAAATCTCTAGTAATTAAAATGCGATCAAACTTCGGCAGAAACACAGCTAAAAGATCAGAAAAATACTGAATAAAATCTTTGTAGAACTTTGGTGGATGGTAAATCACAACACATAGTATGGGATGTTTTAAGTCCACACGAAATAACTGAAGTTCAAAACTAGTATAAAATTCGGTGGATATTTGTCGGCACTGAAAACTGTTCCGAAATATGGTGACCAAGCCGCCATCGCGACCTGTCAGCCGAGGCGAGTTAAAGATGTTACAGTCCACCGGAACAATTTCGGATAAAGAGCTCGACTCACTGATAAGCCTCCCCGTTTTCCCAGGTGCTTACGGCGTTTAACTCGGGGTAGGGCGCCAACAGATCGGCGTAAATTCACTGGCGTAAATTCACTGTTTGTTAAAAAGTCCCGGTTTGACTTATCACTGACATTTATGGAAACAAGAACAATTATCACAATTATTAATACAATAATAACAATTATTATTTAATTTTTTTGCTCACTATTTAAGTAAACAGAAAGGAATGTACATCAGCTGTAGGCTGTTTCCTGGCATAGTTACCTGACACCTTACTTGCCACAGCAATATCTGCAGAAGCGGGTTAACACAAATCTCTGAAGTAACTAAGCACGAATGAACAGAGCTTGCATTTTGGTTTCGACTGGCCACAAAGGGGACTGTTATTGGTATTTCTCGTTCACAACGCACGTACCTGTTGAGGGCATTGCACATCTCTATGGTGACCAGAACTGACAAAGCCATAGTCATAGGATACGGCGACTCGAACACAGAGCACTGAACTCCTGCGAAGTCAGAATGCCCCTCACTGCACTGCAGATAGTGAGACTGATAGAAAGATGGAGAAAACATATAACCTGTAGAGCTATGGAACAACTTAAAATATAAAGAACAAAAGCCTCTTACTATAAATGTTAATTTCATCATAATAAATAAATATCATGCTGAAATGATTTTAAGTTGTTTCTCTGACCAGTTGATAGAAAGAGAGTTTCGGTCCATCGTGTGCCGCCATGAACCACCAAGCCGCAGCACCCACTGTAGCTACTCCGACGTAACCTGGAGCAAGAAAGACCAAGAAAAAAAAATCAACTTATCGTCTCGAGAGCATAAACACCAAATAAATATTCAATGGATATTTACGAATGAACAGCAGCACACAATGTTCAAACCAATAGCAAATAATCATAATTCACACATCTGGTGATTCATTTAAACCCCATAATTCAAATTAGAGCAATGTTAAACGTTTCAACAACTACAAGAATCTTGGATATTGTGTGTCCTTGTTGTCCACCTTTATTTCTATAGCGCCTCGCATTTCTTTTGGTTCCATACCTACAGTAATGCTTTAACTAGTATGATGCCAGTTACATCAGAATCAAATTGCCATGCCATGTCCACTCACAGCCAATGATGAGGTATCTGCAGAAAAGCCAGCCAGAGATGAGGGGCTCTTTGGGAGACCGCGGTGGCCGTGACATGATATCCAGGTCAGGGGGATTGAAGCCGAGGGCAGTGGCAGGAAAGCCGTCTGTCACCAGATTGACCCATAGCAACTGTACCGGGATGAGAGCCTCAGGCATGCCCAGAGCAGCAGTCAGAAAAATACTGAAAGTGAGAGAAGAAGGATAAAACAAAAAGAAGAAAGAGATTAACAGAGTAAACCAGAAAAAAAGATTATATGATTCTATGTTACAATAGATGTACCTATGAATTTTGACAGACTTACATTTATGTCATTATACTGTACATCTGAGCAGGTTCAGATTAACAGGCTTCTTCAAGAGCCCAACAGTTTGACCTTGTCACCTTCTGATTAGTAATCCAATGTCCGACATCTTAACCCCTGAGCTAACATTGCTAACACTAAATATGTTTACAGGTACATAGCAATCCCTATTCCATAACGTAGGAACAAGTCAAATCTTTAATTTATTTCTAAGCACATGAAGTTTGCACAGCTACAGCTTCAAAAGATAAAGACAAGATCTGAAACAAAAACTGCCCGCATTTTTAACATTGGCCATTCTAAATTGCCCCAAGCTGTGTCAGTGTATGTTTGTAAGAGTGTGTGTGTGTGTGTATGGTGCTCTAGCATTCCATCTAGGGTATATTTATATCTTAGACCCACTGTTCCCAGGAATGACTCCAAATCCGCTGCAACTCTGACCAGTATAAGGCAGCGAGATTAATGAATGTTGAAATTGGATAATATCAATTGAAAAAGATTGATCTGTTTTATTCTGGGCAAAGCCATGTTGTATGCAAAGCCTATCTCAGGAACACTGACTAGAATGCACCATGGATAGAAGGATAATACTGTATGTGTGCAGTAATATCATGTATTTCTTTTTCTCTGTCTCTTGGTACAGTACTTACCACACCACCTCTCCAATGTTAGAGGAAATGAGGTAGCGGATAAACTGCTTCATGTTGTTATAGATGGCTCGACCCTCCTCCACTGCAGCTACTATGGTGGAGAAGTTATCATCAGCTAGGATCATCTCAGAGGCTGATTTCGCCACCGCTGTCCCAGAGCCCATGGCTATCCCGATCTCAGCCTTCTTCAGAGCAGGAGCATCGTTCACTCCATCACCTGTCTGAGACAGGAGTTGGGGGGCAAAAGTGTATTATTATATTAGCCAGTATATCACCATATACACTATATTGCCAAACATTTTCACTGTTTGCCTTTACATGCATATAAACTTCAGTAACATTCAATTCTCAATCCATAGAGTCAATCCCAAACACCTTTGGGATGAATTAAAGCAGAGACCTTCTCGTCCAACATCAGTGTCTGACCTCAGAAATGATTCTGGAAGAACAGTCACAAATTCCCATAAACACACTCATAAACCAGGTGGAAAGCCTTCCCCAGAAGAGTTGAAGCTGTTATAGCTGCAAAGGTTGGGCCAATATCATATTAAACCATAGGGATTAAGTATTGGATGTCACTCAAGTTCATATGCATGTCAAGGCAGGCAAGAATTATTTTTTTGCAAATACCGTGTTTAAAATTTAATATATATAGTAATAATAATAATAGTGTAATATATTTACTAATAATTTAATATATAGTAATAATAGTATATCTAATTCAAAGACAAAAACATACAGTATACATATGATAAATGTAAAAATAACTAATGTTTGAATGAGTAATAAGAAATAAACTTCACAAATGTAAAATATATAAAAATGCAGTAAAAAATTTCAACATTAAAATATTACCTACACATTAACGAATCAGTCAAACCAGGACATTTAATTGTGCTTATCCCAGGTTTTCTCAGTATGCTGGAGCAATGAATAAACTGCCTGCTTTACGTCTGAAACACTGGCCTCGAAGGTACTCCTTTATTCGACCAAACATGTGGAAACAGTTTGTAACGAGATATAACTTCCAGCCGAGGTCCTGTAATTTGCAAGTGATGTTTCTATGTACAGTTCTCATACACAGATGCGTCTCTGTCACAAGTTGGTGACAAGCAAGGATCAGGGGTTCTACTTGCTGAATGCTAGAATGTACAGCCTTCTGTTCCCATCAGGGGGACGCCACAGCGGACCATCAGCTCCGCACGCAACTTGGCACAGGTTTTAAGCCAGATGCCCTTCCTGATGCATCCCTCCCATATTTCTAACTGGGCTTGGGACTAGAACTGCATGCAGTGGCTGGGTAGTATTGGTAGTGTGGCAACCCACCCACGACAGGGCTCAAACCCAGATTCTCAGATCCCTAAATACACAACCGCCATTCATGAGAAATTCATCACAAGTCCTGGTTTGACTTGAATGCCCCTCGTAGATTGCACACATAAAAGTAATTGATGTTTGTGTAAAATGTTTCCATACTTACCATAGCTGTAATATCACTGAGGCTCTGTAGGTACTCTACGATGCGACTCTTGTGAGTGGGCTCAACACGGGCAAAGCAGCGGGCGGTGTGGCAGGCTTGGCGCTGCAGGTGGGGTGGCAATTCGTCAAACTCTCGTCCGGTCAGCCCTCCACCAAAGGGTGCGCCCTCTGCCTCCTCTTCCTCCTGCTCTGTAATGATCCCAACGCGTCGGCAAATTGACAGCGCCGTGCCTTTATTGTCACCTGAATGACACGTGAAAACGAACAGCAATTACAAATAGGGTATTCGTTTACAAAATGAGCACTGGGTAATGTGTAGTTGCTGTATGTGGCTTTTTTGTTGTGCATTTGTCTGTAGACTGGACATAATTCTACAGTATATGACACACAAGATTCATATCATTATCATGACCAATTAATCATGTCATTCCCTCATTCTGTAGTGCACATCCCCTGCACTGTCCTGACCTCGCACTGGAATATTTGCGCATGTTTGGATCATTACAGCATAAGTAGAATAAGTGCATTAGTGTAGCAGGGGATTACATATAGAAATTAAAGTAGTTTTTACTCTCATAACTGTGTTCTGTTATTCTGCAAAATCTAAATGCCGGTTTGACTTGGGCGCCTCTTAAGTTATTGTAAATGGAAGCACTTTAATTACAGTTATTTCATATATTTCACATCCTGCTGTAATGAAACGATGTAATATTAGAACGTATGTATTGCAGACTTACCAGTAATCATGATGACGCGTATCCCAGCCTGCCTGCACATGCGAACCGCATTCAGCACCTCCTTCCTTGGAGGGTCCAACATCCCCACACACCCCACAAATGTCAGGTCCGACTGTAGGAGAAGAACACATCCAGTCATTAAGTTTCTGATACTTTTTTTTAAAGCAACATGAAACAAATATGTCAAGAGTTCTGTGTCTTATCAATCAATCTTAGTTGTTTCATTTTTATTTATTTTTTATATAATATAATATAATATAATATAATATAATATAATTTAATACAATATAATATAATATAATATAATACAATACAATACAATATAATATAATATAATATAATATAATATAACAGTTTTTTTAAACAAGCCTGTACTTTCATAAGTACATGGAATTCTGTCCCCCAGGCAAAGATTAAAACAATCTTTACAGATTACTGTATGATCCTGTCATGTTGCTGAAACAAGTCCATATTCTGTGTAAATTTGTGTTGCAGGTGCTTTTCTCATTTCCTGAATTTGTTTTACGGATGTGTATGAGCAAGGCCTCTACTTCTGTTCAGACACGGATTGGGAATGCCAAGGATGACCAACCTTTTTTGAGGAAGGTGTATTGGCAAATAAATGCATCACCCATTCAGTTTGTTGCTTTGCCAGTGTACTTACTTTTAAATTCTAAGTAATTTTGTTTGTCCTTCCCATTTCTTTTCCGCCTGTGTGTCGAGGTGCTGGTTGTTTAAACCTGCCCAAATGCCAGAGATTATTTATTTCCTGGTCAATCAAGCAGCTTTTGTCAGATCATGTTAATCAGAATAGAGCAGTTAGCAGTTCAGCTTTGCTATGATTTCAGATTTTCAGAATTGGGAGAAAATGGGGCAAAACATTGTGTGCGAAACACACTCATAAGTTTGGGAATGTAGATTGTTTAAGCATGAGATCCACCAAGTATTACATGATGTCAGCAGGCGAATAGTGGTGGGAATATGGTTTAGACTTACCGACAATATAAAACAAAAAAAATACCCATGGGCCATGTTGCTCGGTCTCACTTACCTCATACTCAGAGAAAGCAGATGAGTTCTCCAGGTTTAGAGTTCGGGGGTCAGGTGGTGAGTCTCTGGTTGCCATGGCTAGGCAGCGCAAGGTGTCACGACCTGAGCCCCACTCTCTTACTGTGCCTAAGAGCTGTTCCCTAAGGTCAGAGGTCAAAGGTACCCCCGTCCCACCGCCAACCCGGATCCAACGGCAACGCTCCAGAACGCTCTCTGGTGCCCCCTGTGGTGTAGAGGAGGGTGGAAAGAGATAGATGTGATCAAACAGACAGCTAAAATTGAAATAAAAGTGTGACTGTTTGCATTTCATTCTATTCTTATTAATATTTTTCTTTTACGGCCAACAACATTATTTTGGTTGAAAGCAACAACTTGGATAACTGATCAAAACACTTGTATTTATAGGACATGAATAGAAAAAGACAAACAGACCTTAACAAACATCTTGGCTCCTGTGGCAGAGCGGGTGAGTTTGTTCTGAGAGCAGAAGACGGACATGGACTTTCTGTCTCGAGAAAACTCCAGTGTTATCTCTTTCCTCATTAACTGCTTTATCACCTGAAGGCACACCCAGTGAGATAAGACAGTGATTAACAATATTTTTAAACACTTACTCTCACACACTCCTTCTCTAATCCAGCATCACCCACTCACACCCACTCTCACCGAGCAGCACGATGTAGCCCTCTCTACTGGGGTGAGACTCCTCAGGTCTGTGTCGAACACATTCATCTTCTCCACCAGACAACACAGAGCGGTCTCTGTAGCTTCCCCCACCTTCTCGTACACACATTTACTCTGCGGATGCATGAATTTTGTACGTGAGGGAGAAAGAAAGAAATGAAGAGAATATGTTGTGTCTAAGTGATCATTAATCACCATTACAGTAACGAACTACAGTATAATGATCATAACATCATTATAATTCTGTACTTCCTTATTTAATTGTGATACAGTTTTGTAGGAAAACGCTACAAAATGCACTGATAAAATATTCATAGAAATATGAATTTCTAAATAGGACAGTATTGCTTATACTTGTGTGTGTGTGTGTGTGTGTGTGTGTGTGTGTGTGTGTGTGTGCGCACATGTACACACCTCATTGTAGTCCAGAGAGGAATCATTACACAGGGCACAGATTGTAGCCAGTTCCACCAGGGCATCATACTGACTACAGCGCACCACTACCCCATCCTTATATCTGTGCACAGAGAAAAATATTTCAATCATAAGAAGAAAAGTGTGTTTTGGCACACAAAATTTTAAGAGTTCACACATACATACAAATTGTGTTGCGTTTAAATCATGAATAGGACACAGATACAAAAGCAATGCGAGTTACATTACTACTGTACTACATTACTGTACATTGCGGTTAGTCGGATTTTGCATGTGTGTGTGTGTGTACTGTATGTGATAAGTAAATGTTACAAGCACTCACACATCTCCTTCAGGTGCGTAAGTAGATCCAGTCACTGTAAACTCATTCAGAACACACCTCTCGCCTGTGACCTTCTCCACGACAAACATCTTCTCACACAGGCATGCACACACACACACATAACAGTTAATGAAGTTAATAGGAATCATTAATGCATTCTGTTATGATATGTATGTTATACAATGCATTTGTAAACAGAGAAGTTTATAGGTTATTCATTTCCTATAATCATGCTTTTATCCGGAAAACGCATTAATGTACGTTAATGTATTACATAAACATTTATTTTATCAGTATCAAAATTTGTTTCATTTGCCGAGCATGAAATAGTTCACAGAGGATTTGATCCTGCAGATGTTTACACTGATAGGGTTGTAACAATCATGTAACAAAAATAAAGAAAATGCAGGTAATCCACGGTTCAGCAAATGCAAACTGGGAGATGTTTAAAGTCGGGGCACATAATTGCACACTGCACACATTTCAATGAATACTGTATCTTCTGTGCATTTTTAGAAACTGAAAGCTTTCTCCACTAGAGGGCAGAGTCTCAAATAACCCTCAATGGCAAGCTGATATTTTTCATGTCTTCTGGGATGTCTGTTTTGCACTGTCATAAAACTGCAGCCAAATCTGTTAGATTTTTCACGATAACTGTATATATGTACTACAATCTTGTACTTGAAAGTGTATAGTATAGCCATGCACTGTATAGTATATTTCTTAATTCCATTCCATAAATCCAGCCATATTCTACACTGCCTGGACAAGTTGCACACTCTAAGATGAATTTAAAAAAAAAAGGTTTAATAATGTTCAAACACAATATGACTCCACGTGCCTTCAGGGAACCAAAAAATGCATCATTGGTATAATATATTATTATACCAATGATTGGTATATATTATGTATATATTATCCATATATGATGGATGCATCATTTATGCATGTGCTTAACTTCTTGACTTCCATTACATACCTATTCCTCTACAACACGGTCAATCTGAACTCACACCACGTGATCTTTTTCCATTGCTCCCAAGTCCAACCTTTGTGCTCCCCAGCAAACTGAATCCTTTTCCCTGATTAGTCTTAGTCTTAATCCAATTCTAGTAATGTCAGGCCTCCTTACCTGATTTCCTTACTAGGCTGGTAATTTGACACTGCTAAAATGGCAAAGGTTTATATTATTCAGTATTCAATATTACCCATGGTGCACTGTGAATCTAGTGTAAAACTTCAGCAAACTCCTACTGAAGATTCTACAGCATTTGGCAGATGCAACTTGGTGGTGGAGGTGTTTGAACCTGGAGCTTTCCAGTCAGTATTCCAACACCTTAACCACTGAAATAGCCCGTCCCTAATCCTAGATTCCAAGGATAGACAGCAAAATTTGGCTTGAAGTCTCCCTCAACAATATGTATGGCCTATAAAAGTCTATACTGCAATACGTTGTTTGGACCACACGGTCTGATGGGATTACACCATGAGGAGGAGGTCCAATGAAATCCTCTTACGGTATTTCCGCAGATAGATCAGAATGAGTCTCAAGCATGAAGAGTTAGACAAAATTATAAGATGCCTTTTATAACAATTATAGAGAGAAACACAAAACACAGGTTGAAGCAGACTGAACTCCCAAAGCTGCAGTTATTAGCACAATCTTGAAACACAATTTTTACTGAAGTGTACAAAATGTCCTGTCTGTCTCACCCTGCACACTGACATCTGATTAGTGGTGAGAGTGCCAGTTTTGTCAGAACAGATGACTGATGTGCAGCCCAGAGTCTCCACAGAAGGCAGCGAGCGAACAATAGCGTTCTTCCTCGCCATCCGACGTGTGCCCAAAGCCAGGCAGGTGGTAATAACAGCAGGAAGACCTACACGACAGACAGAGCAACAGAGAGAGAAAGAGAGAAAGGAGGAAAAAAAGATGTAAAATCAGGTCATGTAATTGGTAATTCTTCAAGATGATGCATTCTACGTATATGTCTAATAGATAGTATACACAGTATGAATGTGTCTTGATGTGTGCATACGCATGTAGCAGCTAGTTAGACTCATTACTCGTATATGGTCTAAGTTTACATTACAATCTTGTTGCAAAAAAGAACTTTGAGATGTGCGGTATTTTGTACCCTCTGGGATGGCAGCTACGGCCAAAGCCACGGCGATCTTAAAATAATACACAGCTCCTCTCAGCCAGCTGCCGCCATGTACAGGATCACTAAAGTGTCCAATGTTAATGCCCCATACTGCCACACAGATCACTGTGATCACCTACAGAAATAACACAAACGAAACAGAAAGATAAGATTTCTGCATTATTTCACGACATCATGAGTACAATAGTGGTTATAACCATAAAAACCTCACGAATATCTAATTAAAAACCATTTAATGAATGATTGAGCTACAGTATGAGTTTTAGAACTGACATTATTTCGGCAGGTTTTCAGTATTAGCTGTTTGTTTATGAGGAGATCTGGCAACCCAGATGTGCACACTGCATGTGAGTTTGTACATGGAAGAGTTTGAGCGTGTGAAAATTTTGTTTGTGCACATGTAGAAAAATTTCCGCTCATTAGTGAAGGCCAAATACAGCGGCAGTAAAACTGGATTTCGCACTACAATGTTGCTATTTCAGATGTGTGTCTAACCATGGAGAGAAATCTGATGGATAACAATCCAACTACGGTCCATTATACAGTGAAAGCTTGGACTATGAGTAACTTGGTCTGCGAATGTTTTGTAAGACGAGCAAAAGTTTTTAAGAAATTGTAACTTAATAAACGAGCGAGGTCTTGCAATACGAGTAGTCTGTATACACTTTATCTCCTCACGTGATCACAACTGAGCCAATAGTTCTTCTCTCTGTCTTGCTGCGGTATTGTGGGTAATCGTCTCAGATGATCAGTCTCAGTGCGCGTGAATCACTTGTATCGTCAACGTCCGTGCGA
The DNA here is from genome assembly GCA_030068045.1 of Platyallabes tihoni. Taxonomy (NCBI): domain Eukaryota; kingdom Metazoa; phylum Chordata; class Actinopteri; order Siluriformes; family Clariidae; genus Platyallabes; species Platyallabes tihoni. The sequence continues at coordinate 11,394,906 of JAQQZS010000038.1, forward strand.
GTGTACAGTATACTGTTTACTATAACATTGTGACCACGTTTGTGTGTGATTTGTTTTTTATTGTGTACAAGTGTAGTGACTTTTCTTTAGTTACTGTACTGCAATAACGGCCCTCATGAAGAAAAAGGTTAAAAGGGCTGTAGCAGCGCAGCAGATGAATCTGTTTAACCACAATCAAACGTCCTCCTCTCCTCTCTCTTTGTCTCCCTCACTCCAGCCATGATTCTTTTCAAAGATAAAGTGCAGATTAATTCATTTTTACTTTATATTTTGTATTAATATTTTGGAATGAATCATCTGAGTTTCCATTATTTCTTATGGGGAAATTCTTTGATAAGCGAGTGTTTTGGATTATGAAGCACATTTTTGGAACAAATTATGCTCACAATCCAAGGTTTAACTGCACCATTGTTTTATGTTGCCGAATCAGTTTGTATCGTGATTCTGTAAGTATCACGATTGTATAAATATCCCAATTCAAAATTAAACGTTTTATAAAGATTTCGTTTATAAAGAACTGCAAGATTTTACCACATGAAAGGCAAACATATTTAAATGTAAAAATTCATAATAACAAAAAAAGAATTTGGAATCGGTGTGGCAATACATGAATTTATATGTATTTTTTGGTCCATCTCTACTAGTTACCATTAATAAATAATGATTCATTACTTACTGATGAATGAATTCAATTACAGATTAAGAAAAATGTGCACAATTTGCAACCCTAATTTATCTCACTCACTCATCATCTATACCGCTTTATCCTGTATTCAGAGTCGTGGGGACCTGGAGCCTACCCCAGGAAACTTAGGGCACGAGGCAGGGTACACCCTGGGCAGGGTGCCAATCCATCGCAGGGCACACAAATTTACTCACACACTACAAGCAATTTGGGAACGCCAATTAGCCTAACCTGCATATCTTTGGACTGTGGGAGGAAACCGGAGTACCCGAAGGAAACC
>JAQQZS010000038.1:11427908-11443289 GCA_030068045.1 Platyallabes tihoni
GGCCTGGAGCCTATCCCAGGAGGCTTTCGGGCACAAGGCGGGGTACACCCTGGACAGGGTGCCAATCCATCGCAGTGGTTACAGTGTTTACAGTCTATTTTGAATTGATATTCATGACATCAAAATAGCAATATTGCAACTAATCATGAATGAGTAATTATCACCAGGCATGCTTGACTACCACAAGACCCTCAAAAAAATTAAAATTAAACACACACTTGTGCAGACTCTATAAGATTTTACAAGGTAGTTATTCACTCACTATTTTTACAGTTAATACAAAGTCAGAGACTGTAATAGTAACACTGTAACACTGCTTTAACTCAAGCACCGGCTACTCAAATGACTGCTCTCCTCTTCTTTATTCCTTCCTTTAGAGAAGAGTATGGAAAGTTGTTTGACTTTGTCAATGCTAAGAAACTGAGCATCAAGAACAGAGGCTTCAAAGAGGTAGGTAATCCAGATTCTAGCATATCACTAATACGCATCATATATCATCAGTCATCATTATGTGAACCCCACATATGGTATGTTTCTTGTCCTCAGTAGGTGAATTCATTCTCCTCTGTGTCTTTGTGTTATGTGTGTTTGTGTTCCTGTAGAAGAAGGTTGGTACAGTATAAGCCTTGCGATTTGAGCCTTGTGGTTGTAATGAAATGTTTGCTTTGTGATCATTTATGAGTGTAAATAACAGCAAGATGTTTCCAAATGACAGACTTATTACTGAATAGTGTTACATTTTCATGATTTCAGTTCAAGTTTTCATGGTCTTAAATTTTAAGCTGCAAAATTCTGTTTAGGAAACATTTGAACTCATACGGTATGCCAGGTAAAGGTCACTAGGGTGACACAGAGGTCAATAGGGGCGCAATAAAATGTAATGTAACTAATGTTAGCTCTTTCATACCAAAAGATTTTCTGGCATGAGAGAAGAAAGAAATTCTGGCAAAAGCTACAAGTCTGTGTACACATATGGAGCATCTGCCATATATGTTCTTGTGAATGAGTTGTTACAATAATAATTGAAACAATAATTTTTTAGGTGAGCAATTTACTCTAAATTGTAACTTGAATTGCCTTCAGAGATGCTCTACCAACATAAATCTAAATCAAAATATTACTTTGTCCAGAATTCTACACACTTTTTTTTAACTATGTAAAAAGTTGTGTCATTACTGCAAATTTGGTCTTCAACTACATTTGAACTAGCTTCCCAATTGGCATTAAAGCATTTTGAATTATCATCTGAAAGCCCAAATTCTTCTTCTTCTATACGAATCACATCAACATTATACAAGGATATGTATATTTAAGCTCATTGATCATACCTGCAGATGCCCTTCAGTGTTATGTAAAGAGCTCTGGTGCATTATTTGCATGGTCTTGTTCGAACAATCAGTGGGATGCAATGGTTGTGTTCAATACATCCAAAATTTTCAGATTTATACTATAGATTCAGTGGTCATTTGAAAAAGATTCACAGCAAAATGCAATAAATGCCATTTTTGTACTTTTACTGTCAATTTGGCAATTATTTACAACAATCACACAAAGTTGTGTATAACCAAACTTCTTTGGAAATTGTAACACAGTTAAACCTTGGATTGCGAGCATAATTTGTTCCGGAAGAAAAAATAAAACACTTGCACTTTACCTTTGCAAAGAATTATGGCTGAAGTAAGACGAGAGAGGAGAGGAGACTGGCTTTCTGACACTTGCACAAACACACACACACGCACAAACACTCACACACTAATAGAATCGCTGCTCTGTCGGAAAACGTCTCTAACAAGGAACCTCTTTAATGACACTTGCTTTTTCCTACTTTTGAGGATTTAGCGAAAATGTGATACTGCATTGTCATTGAACAGATTAATTCAAAACCTCACTCGTTTATCAAGTTAAAATTTATTAAATAAATTTTGCTCGTCTTGCAAAACACTCGCAGTCCAAGTTACTTGCAATCCAAGGTTCCACTGTATTGCCTTCTTTTAGAAGCTTTGAACTTACATGTTTTCCCCAAAACTCAATAGTAAATGACTGCATTTTATAGCAAAGTACAATTCGCTCAGTGGAAGTTTTGGAGAATGTTGAAGTTTAGAGGAAGGATGTTTACAGTCATTTACTGCCATGGCAGTTTTCCCAGCAGTCATACTTGTCTATGTTAAGGAGCTGTCATCCACTATCTAAACAGTAGAGAGGGGGGCTGATGATGTATTGTAAATTGACTCGCTATCATTAACAATCTGTCAGAGATAACCCCTGGAGGGCACCTTGCGCCAATGGACTCTGTGTGTTTCATGTTCATTGTTGGACTTTTACATCGACGTGTTTCCGAACTTCATTTCCTAGTATGCATGGCACTATAGTCTTATCATTGTGCTCATCTGAGTCTTGTTTCCGTCCTTAGTTTTGTTATAAATAGTCTTGTCCTGGGTTTAATCTTGGTCTTGCATCTGTGGTAGTTACTGCTGTGCTTACTGTTCATATCATTCTGTTTTTAAGTTAGTTGTGTATCATTGCCTGGATAATTTTTGTTTTTGGTTTGTTTTGCTTGTGTTTTAAGTTTTAACAGCTGCAGTTATGCCGTGCCTGCATCCGACAATCCCTGACACAATCCTTGTAACAAAATCCTGTTGTTTAGTGTGCAACAAAACTCAAAACTTTTTTCCTTGTTCCTGCCAATAAGACAGTACAAAAATGGTTTGGTTTATACATTTTGACAAAACTATGGATAGTGGATTTATAGCATCTTACAAAATGATACAAACCACACTCAGCAAAGCAATCTTGATATAATATATTAGATATTTACATATTTGAAAATTTTGCCTTTTGACTTTTAACATTGTTCTCAAACCTGCCAGAATGGATTTATCTCATTTTGCAGTGAAAGCCTTTATTAATACTGTATATCAAGGGATATTGGCATCTGTACTGTCCAGTTTGTGTTAGTGTGATGTGTATTATGACCACATTTATTAATAAACATAGCTGTAGTAAAATGTATGTGAGATTTTTTTGTGTGAAAATGACTAACCTTGAGAATTTGTTTCATAGTGTGTGTATAGTTATGATGTAATTGCTTTTATACCCTTGATGGCAGGCTATGAAGGTCAGAGATGACATGTACAGTGATTCAGATGACGATCAGCATGATGCTTACCTGGAGCGTATGAAGCAGGAGGGGAAGATCCGTGAGGAGGCCAACGACAGTGATGATTCAGAGGCTGGCAGTGGTGAGTGAGGGCTGACAGTCAGAGCTGCCAAACATATGTTTGTCAAGGTCAACATGATGACTTTCTTTCTCATCACAGATGAATCATTTAACCCTGGAGATGAAGATGATGATGTTGCAGAAGAGTATGTGGTTTTGAATAAAATCTCTGTTCCTCTACTTGACCAATTCATATCATTCTGGTAACAGTAATGTGCAGTAAAGTAGAAATAAAATATACTGTATTTCGTGAATGAACGTCTTGCGATGTGTGTGAATGTGCGTGCATTAGGTATGACAGTAAAGCCTCGGCTAGTGAAAGTAGTGCTGAAGATGCAAACAGTGAAGAAGACAGAAAGAAGAAACCAGTCAAGAAGGCCAAAACTGTGAAGGAGGGAAAGCACAAAAAAGAGGTGAACGCAGATGGTTAATGTCATTTTGTATTAGTGTGCTTTCATACTTTTTTTTAAATTCATATATTATTTTTAATGCCAAGATTTTTGGGTAGTGCTGTGTATGAACCTATTGTGTAAAGATTGGAGTTTGCATATGAAAATAACCTGGGTTTCTTGATAAAGTTTAAAATATGCTTTGATTTCTTTTTATTAAAAAGCCATTTTTATTTGTAGCCATCATGTTATCCAATTACGGCTACAAATATGTTATCCAATATCCAATTAGTTATTAGATAAAACATTTTGTTTAAATCATATTTTGGCTGACTTTTCACTTAGAAAGAAAACTATAAACATTGAGGTTTACTATAATTCTTACATACAAAAATGGTAGAAACAAAATACAGGGAATTTCATACAAAGTTGTTACAGTATATGGGCAAACGTATCTGGCCAAACCTGTTAATTATTGAATTCAGGTATTTCAAGCAGGTCCCTTATCCCCAGTCTTAATGCTTTAGCATACCAAGACATCTTGGACAATGCTATGCTTCCAACTTTGTGCCAACAGTTTGGGGAAGGCCATATTCTATTTGAAAGCAAGGACTATAAAGACATGGTTTGATGAGTTCTTTGTGGATGAACTTGACTGACCCGCACAGAACCCTGATTTCAACCCCATCAAGCACCTTTGGGATGAACTGGGTGGATATCGCAAGCCAGATGTTCTTGTCCAACATCAGTGTCTGATGCTCTACAGAATGAATTGGCACGAATTCCCACTGAAACACTCCAAGATTTTCTGGACAGCCTTTCAAGAAGATTGGACGCTGCTGAAGATACTGTAGCTGCAAAAGGGGGACCTACTCCATATTGAAGTACAGTATATGTGAATACAGTGTCATTGCAGGTTTTGTTAAATAATTTTGTCCATATAGTGTATCTTGTAGTCTGATTTTGAAATCTAGTTTTAAAGTACCAGTGCTAGAGAAAGTACATGCTGATGGAGTTTAATAACAGTCTTAGTAGCAAAGTGTTTTTGTTTCAATTGTGTCATGTTACATTTTCTGTATGTTTCATGGGCATGTACAGAAGAAGAAGAAGGACAGCAGCGCCCCCAAGAGGCCAATGAGTGCCTATATGCTGTGGCTAAACTCCAGCAGAGATCGCATTAAAGCAGAAAACCCTGGAATCTCAGTCACTGAGATTTTAAAGAAGGCTGGTGAGATGTGGAAGCAGCTGAGCAAAGACAGAAAAGAGGTGATCGATGCCTTTTATCCCCAACCAGTTTTCATGTTGTAACCCCAAAATGTTTGATCTTTTAAAACTTAATAAAAAAATAAACTATAATAGGGTTCAAATAAGATACTTAAATTACTTAACTTGAGCTTGAATTTAAATATTGCAATATATGGAAAATCCATGTTTTTTGTGTGAAAGTGTTTAAAAGCACTTAAAGTGAAAATGTTGTCATGTTTATATTTTCACAACACATCAGTAACAGTGCTCTGAATTTTTCCTAGTTTATATTAATGTCATTTTAATGACCATCAACAGAAATATTTTATAATACAGTATAATAATGTTAATTTGCGACACAGTGGCTTATTAGTTAGCACTGTCGCCTTGCACCTCCAAGGTCCGGGTTCGATTCCCAGCCAAACCTTATGCCCTAAGTCTCCTGGAATAGGCCAAAGGCCCCCTGCAACCCTGTATACAGGATAAAGCGGTATAGACGACGAGTGAGTGAGAACATTAATTTTAGGCTAGAGTGTAATACCAGAGTGACACCACTGGAGGCAGTAGTACAATACAAGACACTACACAAAGCTGCTTTCAGCCCCAACACTGTTTAAGCAGGTCTACAGAACACACACAAACACACACTCACTTATTCATCGTCTATACCACTTTATCCTGTATTCAGGGTCGCGGGATCCCCTATCTCAGGAGGCACGAGGCGGGGTACACCCTGGACAGGATGCTAATCCATCGCAGGGAACACATACACACACACACTCATTCACAATACTTTGGGTAATTTGGGAACACCAATTAGCCTAATCTGCAAAACGAACAGAGGAAAGCGGAGTACTCTGAGGGAACCCACCAAGCACAGGGAGAACATGCAAACCTGTACAAAAACATGTACACAGAGGCAGAAATTGAACCTGGACCCTGAAGGTGCAAGGCGACAGTGCTAACCTATAGCACCATGCCACCCACACACATGCATACAATAACAGAATGATTGATTGCATTTTAATTGCTTAAAAGTACATAAAATGGAAATGTCGTTATACTCTATATATTTTCACAGCACTTCAATAACAGTGCTCTGCAAAATAAATATGCTATATATAGTAAATATTCTTCATCTATCCATCACCCATGCCTCACAATATTTTGGATCTAAAACAGATCACAAGATTTTGCACGTACTTGTAATCTGAGTCAGCCACAATGCACATCCAATGACAGCGCCTGGGGCATTTTGAGTGAAAACGTCCTTCCTGCATCTTCAATGCAAGGGCATTGAAGATGAAATGTGGCTGGGTCTTTCAGCATGACAATGATCCCAAACATACCGCCCAGTAGGAAATACAGGAAATACAGTTATTCGTTTAAATTTAAATTTGTTAAATTTTTTTTAAGTTTTGCCATTTTCTCTTTTTGACAGGAGTGGGAAGGCAAAGCTGAGGAAGCAAAAAAAGAATACGAGCGAGCGATGAGAGAATACAGAGAAAGCAGTGGAGGCACCTCAAAAAAGTATTTGACATAATCTGTTCACTTAAACTCTCTTTGCAGTTTTTGTGGATCATAGAGGATAAGATAAACATCATTTCCCTGAATCATATAGATTTAATCAATTATGGATGAGTATGCTATTGTTCATGTACTGTAAAACATATCTCTGATCAGGCCAATGTGGATTTAATGGACAAGGCACTGTGGTATCTTATAAGAGCTGTAATGACCCGCAGTGGGGAAATAACCATAGCTCATGTCTCATTTACTGCATATTCTTTATCTTTATCTTCATGAAGGGCAAGAAAGAAAGGAGGAAAGAATGAGGACAGGAAGAAAAAAAAGTTAGGTGGAGGAAAGGAGAGAGAGAGGAACAGGCCAACTGGGAATGAGAGCTTTAAGAGTCCAGAGTTCATCTCCAGTGAGGAGAGTTCGTCTGAGTCCAATCACGGAAAGGGCCGCAAGCGCAAGGTGGGAACACACACAACACACAAACTCACCAGCAACTTAATTAGGTACACCTGGCTAATACCTGGTTAGACACCCTATTGCCTTCAGAACTGCCTTTAAACTTCATGGCATAGATCCTGGAAACTTTTCTTAGAGTTTTTGGTCCATTTAGTCCATTTGGTCCATTTTAGTCCCCTTAGAATATCACGCAGTTGCTGTAGAATTGTTGGCTGCACATCCATAATGAGAGTCTCCTGTTCCACCACATTCCGAAGGTGCTCAACTGGATTGAGATCTGGTGATTGTGCATGCAATTGTACTTATGTGGATGTACTCACACCATGACCTCATTGTCATGTTCAAGAAACCAGTGTGAGATGATATTAGCTTTGTGACATGGCACATTATCCTGTGGTCATAAAGGGATGGAAATGGTCAGCAACAATACTCATTTGGTACTAAAGGGCCCAAAGTGTGCCAAGAAAATTTTGCACACACCATTACACCACCAGAATTCATGCTTTCATGTTGTTTATGCCAAATTCTCACCCTGCGATCCGAATGTCACAGCATAAATTTGCTTTAAGGTTTGATGTGTTGTGTTCAGAGATGCTCTTCACCATTCCTCGGTTGTAACGAGATGTTATTTGAGATACCATTGCCTTTCTATTGGCTTGAACCAGTCTGGCCATTCTCCTCTGACCTCTGGCATCAGTGAGGCGTTTTTCGCCCAGAGATCTGCCTCTCACTGGATATTTTCTCTCTTTCAGACCATTCTTTATAAACACTAGAGATGGTTGCGTGTGAAAATCCCAGTAGATCAGCAGTTTCGGAAATACCCAGACCAACAATCCATCAGGCACCAACAACACCAAGTCATTTAAATCACCTTTCTTACCCATTCTGATGCTTGGTTTGAACTTCAGGTGATCGTTTTAACCATGTCTACATGCCTAGATGTGTTCATATACAAAAATAGACTATATGGCCGAAGGTACTGTATCAAGACACTTAACCATGCCACAAACTGTAACTACAGTGTTGGAAGAATACACACAATTATATAGAGTATACAGTATGTGCACGCTGTAGCATTGCAGTTTCCCTACACTGGAAATGTTCCAACATGACAGTGGCCCTGTGCACAAAATGAGCTCTATATTGACATGATTTGCCAAAGTTGGTGTGGAAGAATTCTGGTGTCCTGCACAGAGCCCTAACTTCATGAATACCTTTTGGATGAACTGTTCAATCGACTGCACACCAGGCCTTCTCGACCAACATCAGTGCCTGGCCTCACTAACACTCTGGTGCCTGAATGAATACAAATGTCCACAGTTCACAGCTCGAATATCTAATGGAAAAACTTCCTGATAAAGAAGAGGTTATTATAACAGCAAATGGAGAATAAAACTGGAATGGGATGTTCAGAAGTCAAATATAGTTGCAATGGTGAGTTGCACACAAAGCAGTGCCAGTGTGATGCAAACTTTGTGTGCATCTTATGTATAGCCATGAACTAATGATGAACACTTTTATACATTAAAAGTTGATTGTCGTCCCCATTGAGCTATGGTAAGTGCTTATCCAAATCTTTTTTTGAAAAAAAAATGTATGTAATTTTGTATGAATTTTAAATATATTTCACATCCTGACTCTTGATACCAATCCTAACAAAATAAAGTTTAGGAAAAAAGATAGTTTGGTAAAAGGTACTTTGGTAACGGTAAGTGTAATTTTTTAATTTAACCATAATGGAGACAAGAAAATGGCCGTCATTTGACAAAAACAAGTAAAAAAAAATATATTGAAAATGTAACTGAATAAATTAAGTTATCAATCATGATTACTACGTACACAAGAACTGTAAAATTGATTTCTTCATTTTATACTACTGTGAGTCATCGAGTGGCTGAAAGACTCATAATCACTCTATGGCCAAATGAGTGCCATTATCTACTGGTGGACAAGAGATTTTTGTTCTGATGAATTGTCTTCTGTTTCTGTGTGCTGTCACATACCCCCGGACTTCCCTTCCCCAGGGCTCGGATGATGAAGAGAAACAAGCGACCAGCACTCCCAGCTCAGAGGAGTCTGGATCTGACTGAGACACTGATGGCAACACAGAGCATTAAAGAAAAAGACAGTCAACCTGTCTTTGTCCCTTAAGAGCCCCACATGTTATGTCTTTCACATTCTCTCTCCTTGTGCTATTTTAACCATTTCAGTATGTATTCTATAGAACACAAGCTAACAAGTATTACTGGCTAACCTGCTTACCTTTGATGTTTCTATGATTTCTAGCAAGTATGTCATATGTGGTGTGTATCCATCCATCCATCCATCTAGGAACCTCTGTAGTCCAACTAGGCACCGTGGAGGCCAATGGTGACCATTGGTGGCCAATGGGGATCACCATATTTATTCCCATTTTGTACGACCATGGTAGGACCTCCATCAATTTTCAAAGGCACATTCATGTGTGAATACAATGGGGTTCAACAGTCTGAGACCACATTGATTTTTAAGTAATAGCAAAGATGCACAATGTTGCAGAATTTCTAGTACCGTATTTAAATTTAAGTACGTTTCTGATCTTGACCATGTTAACTCCTTTGGACAAAAGGTCAAATTGGATGCCACTGTATGTCTTTTGATTTGAGTAGGTCTGATTATTATAAACAGGATGTCAAACTGAAGTCTTAAAGTGCTGCACTGTGTTCTCTCTTCTAACTCAGATTCATATTACAAAGCCATTGGAAATGAACTGATATTCATAACTCATAATAAGTTGATAAATAAAGCCAAATGCTGTACCTTAAGGTGATGTAACCATTTAAGACTGGAGTCTGATATCCCTTAGATCCAGTGTTACTTCTACTGCTTTTAGAAAGCTAAAAGGATTGTTGGTCATGTTTTGCTATTATGTATTACATCCATCACAGCATTGTTAAAGTCTCCATTGTGATTGGTCAGAAGGTCAGAAGGTATTGTAATGATTTTCTTTTTTTAACCTTTTTTTTTTGTGGTCATTTTAATACATTATCATTTCTGCAGTAACAACTTACTCAATGCTAGGTGTATAGTGGATCTTCTGCATTAACATTTTGTTTTCCATTTTATTGTTTATATGATAAAATTTCTTGAGTAGACGATTTTTTATTTAATATTTTCAAAGAAGTCGATAGTGCCAACACTTTGTTTAAGAGGCGAGGATGTAAGTGCAAACTCCACATTAAAGAGAATATTAAAATAAACCATTCAAAACCAAATGAGGCAGGAACTAGTTGAGCTAGAGTTAAGTGCTCACATTCAATAACACAACAAAAGCCAGACAAAGATAAATGGAAAATCTGAACTTAAGTAGAAAAAAATTAATATAAATAAACACACTCCAGGTGCAGATGTTATCAGTGGAATGCAGCAAGTTGGCCAGTGCCTTCATGGCGCTTCCCTGATATAACCCTGCTCCTTAACCAAAGCTTCTGATAAATTAAGGTGTCTCAGCCATTAGTGACCAGCATGCCGCTCACCGCAAAGCTGTTGTTGAATGTTGAGGGGAACAGATGAGGGGAATTCTTAGCACTGTGAGTGGGAGAAACAGTGTGCACCGCGTAACAACAGAGAGGGGAAGCGACTTAAAAAAAAACAAAGGACAGTGAAGGAACGAGGGCTGGGAAACTAGATAAATTTTCAATGGTTGGACAGGACCGTTGCAGGAAGACAGGGCGATGTTCTCAGAGATGTCAGATGATGCAGGGGCAGGAATATGGGATGATGCCCCAGTCAAAGCAGTGTACTCATCAGGGAAGGGTGAGGGTAAAGAGGTGCAGATGTCCTCACCAAAAGCAGGGGCTTTGGTGGATTAAACTCAGGCCTGTTTCTCTTTCTCTTGGGTCTGCTGCATCCTCTTTCTGGTCTTGCTTTCTGTCGAAATAAAGAAGCGACGAGGATGCAGGTGCAGAGTCCGCTTTAATGATGATTAAAATAAGCACTTCAAAACCAAACGAGGCTAAAAAAAACAAGAACAAAGTCCTAACATTCAACCACACAAGAAAAATGGCAAAGACACAGGTAAACTGAAAACCCAGGACTTAAATAGACATTCTGTTCATTAAAAAAAAAAAAAAAACACCACCAGCAGGTGTAATTATGGTAATACACTAACAAGCAAAAATATGATGTGCCATCATTTAATAAATACAAATTCATTGACAAATAAGGGAAATAAAAATAGCAACATAATGAATGTGGTAACAGGAACTAGCATGTTTCACAGATGTTTCACTGCAATAAAAATATCTGTAACCAGACAAAGACACACAAAAAGAAAAACAGACACATGACGTGTCATTGCTTAATAAATTTTTTTATGTTTAATGTTGTAAAATTGTCAAATTGCTGAGATATAAGAGCAATAACACACTTTGGAATAGACTGGAAAATTATCAGATTCCTAGGGTAATATCACCCCACCATGGCTTTGATTATTTCCCAGTAACAGCACACCCCGAAGTGTTCTATTCCTTACAGAATGAGAATTAGACTACCCCATTGCACTTTTACATCATGGCTGATAATTGTTTTTAAAAAAGTATATGCTGTAAGCTGTAAGTATGTACGTATTTATATTATCCTGTTGTTCATTATTATCCTTGTCATTTTCAACTGGTAGTTATTGATGCTTGGTGTGATCTGACATGTTTTGTGGATATTTAGTCTGGACAACAGACGGAATGTTTAAAACAAATCTCATTAAAACCCCATTTTATACAAGGAGCTAATCCCTTCTCTTCTTTCTTTCTGCTTCCTGAGTTTGGATTTGTTTTTTTTAATGGTTTATTAATCGCATTGTTCTCTGCAGTGTAGTTTGCATCTTGGCTCTATTCCTTCATCAACCACATACATACACAGCAATCCTTTTTAAACCTATTGTCAGTAAGTGGAAGCCTCATTCTGGTTTTCAACAAAGAGAACCGCAAAGAGTGTTTGGTTATAAGAAAAGCCTGTTTGGATTGTGGTTTGTGAAAGAGGTGTGGTATAGAACAAAACAGGAAGATAGGGGACCAGATGTTTGGAGACAGAGCGATGTGGTCAAGGAGGATGGAAGGATTTTAAGGTTAGCTGTTGATGCTATGGTTTCAGAGTGGAACCTGAGAGACCATGTTGGAGTTAACGAGGCAGACCAAGGAGACTGTCGGTGTCCAAGTGTGCGTAACTCGATACAACACTCACACATATACACACACATTAGTGCACATTAACTCCGTCTGATCACTCCATATCGACTGGAATCCTCCTGTCCGTTAGGTCAGGGTCTTTGTCCTCACCCCACAGAAACTGCTTTTTACACATTTACTGTCCTTCTTCATTTATATGCTGACATAGTCTCTCCAACTAGTCTTTTATAAGGCGTTATCTTAGAACAGGATCACAGGACAACATCCATATGTCATATTTATGTTGGAATAACATGCTGGTGAAAGAAGCTGTTTTGCTGGATATCAGCACCATGATATTCAGAACAACTTATAAGCAATTACTGAGGAGACAAAGTGTTGTTCAAAATTGCATAATGTTTATCAGATGTGTTTTCTTGCTGAAAGTGCTTCCGGGACTGGTTTTGAATGTTGAGTGACTCCAATCATATTGCCATTTCTGATTTTACAAAAAAAAAAAAAAAACATTATATATATAATAAACTGAAATTTGATGTATTTCAGGTGTATTTCTCTTTTGTATCAGGAGAGAGGTGTGTTATTTAAAGATCTCCTATCGATGTTTAATATATTGTATTTATAAGTTGTATAATAATGTCTATGCGGCAGGAATTGTGTATGTGTCTGTTTTGTACATATTGCACATAGAATAATAAAGTGAAGTTTATTTTTTTTAAAGAAAAACAAAAAGACATTTAAACATATGGAGTAAAATAATGCCCAGTTTTTGCCTATCTAATCCTTCAGTTTGTAAGTGCTTTTCCAATACATTAAGTATGTTGTACAGGTTCCTGTTGAAATGTGAATAAATTTGTGATATTAACCATGTTAACTTCTTTGGGCAAGCTTTCAGTACAGATGTTCTTCATCTATACATCACCCATGCCTCACAATATTTTGGATCTAAAACAGATCACAAGATTTTGCACGTACTAGTAATCTGTGTCAGCCACAATGCACATCCAATGACAGTGCCTGTCATTAAAACCAGGGTGTGGGGGTTTGTTCACTTTCCACTTAAATTGCTGTCAATAATACAATATATAAGGGGTGTTCAAGTGAAATCAGGACAGATTAACAACACAGTTATGAGAGTAAATTTTTTCCAGTTTTTCACTAGTGCTAGGATACCAAATTTTCTCAGTATACCAGAGCCATGTTCATACTGCCTGCTTTACGCTGGCCCCACCTTAGGGGCTTTCAGGTCGGGACTGTAGGGGGGATGTGGTAATAATTCCCAGCCAATTTCCTGTGATGTGCTAGTGGTGTTAGTGAATGATTGGGTGTACAGTTCGAATAGACAGATGCATCTGTTCTGGCTGGCAACAAGTTAATTTTTAAGGATCAGGCATTCCACTTGATGATTGTTCATGGCAACGATTTCAGTGAGCCGTGAGCCACCTCAGCCAGGATTGCTTTTACCAACGTATAGCCTTCTTTAAAAATTTCCACCATTTAACCGTTTTACTGTACATGAAGTCTTTAAATATTAATCACTTTTCTGCCTCCATTCACGAGAAATTTCCCGAAATTTCGCAATTTGTAATAAAAATTGTTGTAATATAATAGAACAGAATACAAAATAGAAGCATTTTCACAAATAGTATCTGAAATTTCTGACAACGTATAAGGGTGCGAATCCAGCACTTTAAAAAATTTAATAATCAATTAGGATTTTTTTTTCTTTTATGTATTATGTTTCATTATAAGACTAATGTATTTTGCTATATAAGGGCTTTTCAGTTCTGAAAAATGCTTGTAAGTAACTAAAATTGAGGCTATGGGTTAGATGTTGATCGCAGAGATTGTGCTATCTGAATTTAATATTTGGTGTAAGCAAGGGCTTATCTGGTGATATTCCAAACCTCTCTCACTCTTTTTCTGGCAAACGCACACACACACAATTCAATTTGATTTAATTCAATTGTATTTGTATATCGCTTTTAACAATTGTCATTGTCAGCAGCTTTATAAAATTATGGAAATATGTATGAAATGTGAAAAATGTGTACGAGTCAAAATGATTAGATAGATCACACAGAGAGAGAGAGAGAGAGAGAGAGAAAGCTTTCAAGGTCATTAGGCTGGACAGGAGAATGAGGCCTCAAACCGAGACCAAATATAGAAATAATTTATTTTCTTCTTTTTTGGTGGGAAATTCCTCATTAATTTTCGTTTAGTTGTCTGTGACATTGATGAAGCATAGATTTGTTTTTTCCTTTGCTTGTTTGCTTAACTTTCCTTTGAAAGATTTTTCCTCTCTGGATTTGAAGATACTGTACCTCATTTGTTTGTCATCCCTGTAAGTGTAAGGTCACTCACACACTGAAGTCAATGTTCAAAATGTTGTGACTGATCATTCTGGTCCTCTTTGTCTACAAATGCCACATTTCTCCTCCACCTCATCATTTTCTATCCATTTTTCTACTAGCTCTCAAACCACTTTGCTCCTTATTGCATTTGCTGCAGTCTTGTTCATCAATTTGTATTGAGTCAAGTCCATTTTCTCAAATACCCCACCCTCAAACTTTCATTACCTTTGCATTCTCTCTCTCTCTCTTCTGGTCTATCTCTTCTAAAGCTAGAATTTCAAGAGAATCAAATTAAGATGTGCAGCACTCAGCATTGCTTTTGAATGACCACAACCATGATCTCTCCATGACCTGCCTATAGTGCTAGTGTCCCAGCCTTTCTTGGAATCTTGTGCTTTGCCCAGTTTGGCTCTAGAGATGTGTGTGAGAATGTTTACTAGGGGGGTGAGGGTGAGAGCCCTGCTGAACTATCTGCATTAAGACAAAACCACAAGCTTAATGGTCACTCTTGTGGTCATGTTAAAGGATGACCATCATGCTCATCATGAGCTTTTAATGTATTCTGATTGTTATATGATCCTTCCTTTTATGTGGGGTAATTTGTAAAATGTCTGGGATATGAGCATCTATTATGTAATTAAATGGGGTAGAATGCAGAAACAGTGTCTGTATGGTTATTTGCTTTGGGGGAGGAATTGCAAACAAAAAAAAAACATTTTGTACAAGATGTGCCTCATGTACTTCGGCATTAGTCTATTTAGTGGAATTATTTCTAGACCACAAGGTTCACTCTAAATGTTTAATGGAATGCTGCATTTTACTCTATGATTGCATCATGTCTAATTGTTATAAATTACTCTTTACTCCTGAAATGCTAAAGATGTGGAACACATTTACATTTACATTTAGGCATTTGGCAGACGCTCTTATCCAGAGCGACTTACAAATCCAGACTTACACATCCAGTTTTCATCACTGGATACATACTTACACTGGGTTAACTAGGTTAATGACTAAGTGCCATTAGTCAAACACAACTG
>JAQQZS010000038.1:11445800-11464823 GCA_030068045.1 Platyallabes tihoni
ATAAAGAGAACCCTTATTTGCACCGTCAGCTCGCCTCTGCATTCATGCCTCGCTCACGCAAACCTCGAGCTCATGACGTGTACTAGTTTTGTCATCTAAATGTTAATGTCTTCATGCCTATGATTTATGTAGGTAATTGCCTGAAGAAACAACTGAAATAAAAATTAACACATACTTAACAGTATGGTTAATATTTGAATGAAATTGTCCACAGCATTCCTTAAGGAAAATAAAATAATTTTCCAATTATTTTATGCTTATGAAACATCCAGATTATATGTACAGGGGAACATGGTCTATGAGCAATTTGCAAGACAGGCAAATTTTTTAAATAAATTTTGGCTTGATAAATGAGCGAGGTCTTGATATACCACTTCATTCCACTTTGTCTGCCAAGCGTCACGTGATCACAACTGAGACAATGGTTGTGGGTAATCGTCTCCCATGCTCAGTGGCGTGCATCACCCGTATAGTCAATATCTGTGCGCGTGTACTGTTCATTATAACATTGTGATCACGTGTGCCCAAGTGTAGTAACTGTTCTTTAATAACTGTACTGCAGCAACGGGGTCCGTGAAGAAAAAAAAGTTAAAAACGGCGGTAGCAGTGTGTGTGCGCGCGCGGGTGCAAGTGTGTGAAAGTGGTCTTACACAGTAGCCCCCCTGTTCCTGCTTCTGCAAGCAAAAGAAAAAAAGTTTAAAAGGCCGTAGCAGTGGGGGAGATCAGGAGTGATTCCGGTGTGTGCGCGTGCAGTGTGTGAAAGTCATCTTAAACAGTAACCACCCCCACCCTCCTGCTTCTGCAAGGAAAGAAGTTAAAATGGCAGTAGCATTGCCGGAGATAAATCTGTTTACTGGAGTGATTCTGGTAGTGTGTGTGCACAGTGTGTGAAAGTCGTCCTACAAAGTAGCCCCTCCCCCCAGCTCCTGATTCTGCTCTCATCTAACACCAGTCACGCTTTTTTTTTTATTTTAAGTGCAGAATCATTTGTTTAGTTTTTACTTTATTTTGTATTAATTATTTTTATATGAATATTTGTGTTGTGGAACAAATCATCAAAGTTTTCAGTATTTCTTATGGTGGAAATTCGCTTTGATATACATGTGCTTTGATATACAAGCACACTTCTGGAACGAATTATGCTCGCACTCCAAGGTTCCACTGTGATCTATTACACTTAATCTGTATTTCGAATTATACGGTACATAACATCCACCTTCTTAAATCATCACACATCATGTCATTAAAACCCAACTGGATCCTATTAAGCAACTTACTGATTATTGATTCATTCTTGACCAATTTAGCATGTTGTGTAAGCATGGGCTTGTGTGTCAGGTTGAAAAAAAGAGGAAGGGAATATAAAGAAGGTGCTAGAGGGAGGGAGGATCTGCAGTACGCTGAAAGAAGACCCGCAACACACAAACAGCTCTCTATCTTACTCCTGGTTTTGTCTTGGTATCACTATCAGATGATACTGATAAGGAGTGTTTTTTCATTATTTGTTTTCTTACCCTTGTTAAAAGTTTCATGACTTGGACTTACAGTTGAAACTCCATAAATTGGATTTTGCCATTTTGTTTTTAACATCAAAGGACAAGACAATTCACAACAGTATTGTGTATTGTTTTTACAGTGTGAAAGATGTGGAGCTGCATAACAGATTTCTTTACTTATGAGACGACAAAGTCTGTGGTGGTGAAGAGCTGGACCATCGGCATCATCAACCGAGCAGTTCAGCTGCTCATAATCTCTTATTTTGTTGGGTAAGGCTGGTTAAAAGTCATTTAATTAGTCGCTATGGTATTATAAATTAGTGTAGGAGTGTTTGTACATGTGTGAATTTTTATTTCTGTTCTCTTCTGTGTGTGTGGCTCAGAAAATAATTTTTATTATATTTATTATTTTCTGAAGTTTTTTTTTCCCATTTCATAAAGGCTAACATGGATTGACGGTTTAAGCTAAAATAGCAAGTGTATGCATTTGCATGATCAGTGACACTGCACCATTGCTTCATGGTTAATTCTATAAACAGATGATATTGCTACTTAAAAATGCATCCTTTAGACAAAATTTACATAGAAAGCTAGTTAAAATCTTAACATGATTAAGAAATATTTAGTTAATTCATAGAACATTACTGTGTGGCTTAATGGATTGACCACATATTCGTAACTGGGTATGAATTAATGCTGCTCTTTTTTTTCTCCAATTTTCATCTCTTATTTCTCTCTCTCTCTCTCTCTCTCTCTCTCATTTGCTCATCTCTCTTTCGCTTCCCCTTCGTCTTGACAGTTGGGTGTTTTTGTATGAGAAGGCCTATCAAGAGCGAGACACAGCTATCGAATCATCAGTAATGACTAAAGTGAAAGGATTTGGAGAGCACCACAATAAAACCATGGATGTCGCTGACTTTGTCACACCTTCACAGGTCCATACGCTAGCTTGTTTAGCCGATTTTTTCAGTTTAACTTACTGCATACATTTCATGATTCATGTATCAACATATTGAAATTATGTGCAGAATTCCCAAATAAAATGTGTAAATTGAATAAAAACAAATAATGAAAAATAATGGTACATTTTTGGAATTATGTGAATTAGATACATTACAAACTTGGAGGAAGATGAAAAACAAAAAGCAAAATAAAGCATTTAAAATTGTAATTTATTTTTATACAGGATTTTGCACTGTACATACAGTAATTACAATGCTTTAACTCAAAATTAATACAAAAAATACTCTAAGGGTGGAAATTTTACGACTGTGATTCAAGAGAAATATACTATTTAATTTCAATGTTAAATGCTCATTTTGTACTGTGTGATTTCAGCTTTTTACCGTCATGCCCGAGATATTCATGTGTGTGCTTATCCACTAGGGGGCCTCAGTGTTCTGCATCATCACTAAACTCATCACCACAGAGAATCAGGTGCAGGGCTTGTGTCCTGAGGTTAGTTATTCAACTTTATTATCCTACAACCTACTGTTAAAGCAAACTGACAATAAATTTGGAAAAAAAAAAAAAAGTTTGTAAAAATATTGTACTATAATAATGGAATAATAAAAGTAGTTTTCCTAAGATTTAATGCATTCTTTATGCACATATGTGTGTTTTAGACTGAGTCGAAATTTAAATGTGAACATGATGACAACTGCACAAAACAGATGGCGAAGCCAGGATCAAATGGTAAGATGTATTTATTCTGAATCACTTACACTGAGCCAGCTCTTAACTATTTCTAAGTGTGTGTGTGTGTGTGTGTGTGTGTGTGTGTGTGTGTGTGTGTGCACTGACACATCCATATATGTCTGTCTCATATAGGTTTGTTTACGGGAAAGTGTGTAAACTACATTGGTACCATGAAAACTTGTCAGATCAGAGGATGGTGTCCTGCAGAGGTAGATGATGTCCCAATGTGAGTATGTGGTGACTGGCACAATGAGTGAATGTGTCTATATAAGTGAATGAGTCTTTAGCTATTTTAAATTATGAATAAGTATTCATTGTTTAACTTATATAATAATGAGTGGATAATAGGATGCATGAGAAATTGATAAATGAATCTTCTCTTTCTTAGACAACCCATGATGGAGGTTGAGAACTTCACCATATTTATCAAAAATAGCATTCGCTTTCCCCGCTTCAATTTCACAAAGTGAGAATTCAAATGTACATGCGTTTTATAGTAATATTGTCAGACCACTTCTTCTTCTTATACTTATTATTATTATTATTATTATTATTATTATTTGTGTGTAGTATGGCATTAGAATTAGTAGTAGCAGTTGTAATTGTAGTAGTGGTATTGGGTGTAGTAATAATAATGGTAGCAATAAGCGAAAGTAATAGTAGTCAGGGTGGTGATGGGTATAGTAGTAGTAGTAGTAGAAGTAGTGGCAACAGAATTAAGAAAGGATCAATCTAATACAGATCACATATTGTGGCTAATAGCACTATATTAGTATGAGAATGGTATATTTTTCAGTCCATTAAAGTATTTAATTCTATGAATGTGTATAAAGTTGACTGTGACCTGCCTGCATGGTTTTCATCTTTCTCTTTCAGGGGAAACTTCTTGCCCAACATCAACAGCAGTTATATAAAGAAGTGCAATTTTGACTTTGAACAAAACAGTTACTGCCCCATATTCAAAGTGGGAGATGTGATCAGGTTTAGCCATCAGAACTTTACCACACTGGCTAATAAAGTTAGTCTGCTTTCTCTTTCTCATCTCCTTTCACTTAATTCAGAAAGTTGTACAGTTAATATTCAACTTTAAAGGTGCACTTTGTTGTACTTTGTAACATTTTAATGTTTCTTTAACTAGGGTAATCATAATACTGGAACGATAACATGGAAATGTTGTGATATTTTAATATTCTGATATGCCATGCATAAGGCTAGATTCTTCCTTTCAGTATTCTGTTTATTGGCTGAGAAAGGCGAAGGATTTAGTTACAATTTAAAAATTGTTCCTTTAAATATTATTCGTTGATTGTTCCTTGCTTTTTTCTTTTCTTCCTATCTCTCAGGGTGGAGTGATAGGCATAAAGATAGCCTGGGTGTGTGATCTGGATAAAGCAGAGGACCACTGTAAGCCTGCATACTCCTTTACCCGTCTGGATTCCATGTCTGAGAAAACCAGTGTGTCGCCAGGATACAATTTTAGGTGTGTACAGACTTGAGAAAGAAGGCACCTTCTGAAATAAAACATGTTTTCTTGCTGCTTATATGCATAACTTTGCTTTAAGGTTTGCAAAGTACTTTAAGATGGAGAATGGGACGGAGTACCGAACTCTACTGAAGGCAGTTGCTATCCGATTTGATGTGATGGTCAATGGAGATGTGAGTTTCCAAGAAATTGGGTCAATGTTTCTATAAATAAAGTGTGAAAAGTGAATATGTATGTGTCTGTATGTGTGTGTGTGTGTGTTAAAGTGAATAAGCCCTCTGTTCACACCATCTTCGGCCATTTTTACAGGCGGGGAAATTCAATATGATCCCGACTCTAATCAATATGGTGGCTGCCTTCACTTCTGTGGGAGTGGTAAGTTTGTTCTTTTAAATGTTTGTTTCATATTTGTACAGTGCAACAAATCAGCTACTTTTTATTTATGGATACTGAAAATATCTAATGTTATGAGTGGTGTTCAAATCAAACCGGGATTTTTGATTATGCACAATAACAGAAGCTAGTTACGAGAATAAAAACTATGTTAATTTACAGTAATGCACTTATCCCAGCATTTCACTAGTTTAATCAGCACACTAGAGCCATGATCAGACATTCTGGCCTTCTGTATCGGAACGCTCCTTTGACTAAATGTAGATTAGGTACCCAATGTGCACTCACCTTCCAGAAATGCAGTTGCTGGTGAATGATTGTGGGTACAGTTCCCACAGATAGATGAGTCTTTTCTACAAGTTATCCATCAATTTTCAAGGATCAGGCGTTCCATTCGCTGAATGTTCAAGGGAACGATTGCAGTAGGCTCTGAGCCACCTTGGACGGGATCAGCATTCAGGGACACACAGACTTCTTTAAAACATTTGTACCATTTAGATTTTTTTTTACTGCTGCTACAACTCTCATCACCTACTGTGCTTGACGTCTTCTGTGCATGTCAATCGGTTTTATGCATTCATTCTTTGCCCCAAGAGATGACTGAGTCCTGGTTTAACTTTATAATTTATCAGAATGGTTTTAGTTTTTGCTACTGAATACTTTTTTGTGCTGTGCTATAGGCCTGATTCTGTAAAATGAACATTTGGAGAAAAAAAAAAAAGCATAATTTTCAGTGTCTCAATAAATAAAGTAAAATTGTACATGCTACAGCTAAATTGAATATGTTGGCACATCTGCAGTCATGGCTGTGCTCATGTGAAAAGATTCTGAACAAAGCAAAGACAACCTCTCAACCCCTGCCACTACAGGGGTTCATATACTAGTTGAACATTCACTAAACAGACCAGCATGTGGTGACATTGAAAACCTTGTGCTGCTGTTAGGGATCTCGATGTGAAAGAGACATGTCCTACATTTTTGTGGGGAAACCCACGAGGTATTTAAAGACAGCATTCTTTTACTCAAGTCAGTGACATATGAACAATCTGGCTGTTAAGTTTAAAATTGATGAGTAAAAAGCTAGATTCTAGCTGTTCACTGTGCTTTGGCATGCTTGCCAATCAGGAGATCAGGAGAGACACAATCGCATCCACAATAGAGTGTTTGTAATGTTCTCTGGTTTATTAACAGATCTGAGAAGTATGTAACCATTTGTAACTTCCACAACTGGAGGAACTAAGTGATAGAGGGGGAAGCATGCAAAAGTTAACACAGTCAATGGAAAATATATTTAAAAAATTACCAGTGGGTGTTGAGTCAGTTCAATCCTATCCAATCTAAAATTGGACAGAAACTTAAAAGTATATGTAAAAGTGTAAGTGAAAGAGAAACCTGCAGTGATCTACATGATGTACAGATGATAAGGACATCAGCCCAAGTGGGAACAAACTGAGGTCCAAAATCACCAGAGTCCTAAACACTTTATAAGCTGGAAGCAAGCAGTGGAACAGTAGTTCCTTTTAACATCAGGACCCACTAATTTGATGAAAATATGAATACGAGACAATATTGAGCCCAGTAGTAGGTTATGCATTTAAAATGAGAGACAAGGAAGCTCACCGAAGTAGAAAGAAATTAGATCAGCACTACCAGCACTACTTGGAAAAACCTCAGCATGTGGTTTTCAGGTGTTAGACATCACACCTAGAGGTTAAGTGGGGTGAAATAAAAGTTTAAATGCATTATGTAAACGTATGTAGTGCTGAGATCTTTTAGTAGAAAACCCAAGGGACAAGGGAAGTTACAGGAATTTTAGGTAACCAGCAATACATAGATAAGCTTACAAACTTGGACTGGTTTACTGGTTTCCTGACAGCAATAATTATAGAAAATATGTTATCAGATATATACTAACATTTAATCATATTTGGATTAGTACAGATTTTTATTCGTTCTTGGGAGCAATGTCATTTTGTTGTATTAAAAGGTGCACTATTAGAAAGTGTTTATATATTATTTAATATAGGGTTATAATATATGTCCATTTTGTACATATGTTGTTTTTAGGGAGCTGTTCTTTGTGACATAATTCTTCTGAATTTCCTGAAAGGAGCTGATCAGTACAAGGCAAGGAAATTTGAAGAGGTATGATTGTTTTCTTTTTTGCTGACATTTCTATTAGTTCAGGGTATTTGTGGCCAAAATAAAATTAGCAGCTGTTGTTTCTTTTACTCTAGGTTTCAGATGCACAGATTGAAAAATCACCCTCCTACATCAGCAGCATGTACCGGACCAGAGATCATAGCCAATTGTCAGTCAGACCTGAAGACAAGTTCTCTAATGACTCAGGGGCTTTTTCCATTGGCCAGTACGGTTAACAACATCTTCAACAACTTCTAATAATACTTAAAGATCCCACACAATTTCACTTGTAGCTTAATATAAATATGCACTGTAAATAGCTGTAAGGTATCACATTCTACAACTGATTTTAATATACAAGGTGTCCTATTAGTAATAAAGCATTTAAGCTGAAAAAAATTTAATAATGTACATTAACAATCAATGATTTACTATTTAGCTATGCAAGAACATATAGTATATGCAGTTGTGCAGTGACCAAAGATTATTCAACAAATCAAAAATCCTCATATATTTTAGATTAGAGCAGGCTTGAGTATCCTGAAGACACAAGTCAAGTATAATGTAAATAAAAGTTTTTTATTTACATGAAAAAATGACTGTTCTAGTATGTATAGAATATCATGTTCAGATACAAAACAAAAAAGGATTTTGTCGCAGATCTCTCCCTTAGTTTCTGTGAACACTTCACAGTACAATTAATTTCCATTTGAAAATTGTTGGTAGTAGCGGTTTTCCATACTTACAACAATTTAATTAAACTAAACTTGAAAGTGGCAGCACGGTGGTGTTGTGGTTAGCACTGTCGCCTTGCACCTCCAGGGTTCGATTCCCAACCAGGCTCGATTCCCATTTCTGTGTGCATGGAGTTTGCATGTTCTCTCCGAGTTGGTGGGTTTCCTCGGGGTACTCCGGTTTCCTCCCACAGTCCAAAGATATGCAGGTTAGACTAATTGGAAATTCCCAAAATTAGTATGTGTATGTGTGTATGTGTGTGTGCCCTGTGATGGATTGGCAGCCTGTCCATGGTGTACCATGCCTCGTGCCCTAAGTCTCCTGCAATAGTCTCCAGATCCCTGTGACCCTGAATACAGGATAAAGCGGTATAGAAGATGAATGAGTGAGTAAACCTGAAAGTTAAACAACAGAGTATTAA
Source organism: Platyallabes tihoni (assembly GCA_030068045.1). Classification (NCBI taxonomy): domain Eukaryota; kingdom Metazoa; phylum Chordata; class Actinopteri; order Siluriformes; family Clariidae; genus Platyallabes; species Platyallabes tihoni. Next base: position 11,454,169 of record JAQQZS010000038.1, read on the forward strand.
TAACCTTTATAAGGTTATATACTACTAGTAGGTATATACTACTACTACTAATACTAAAAAAATTATTTGATATAATTTTAATGCATGATATTATAGGAAAATAATCAGTGATGGTTTGGTGATGTGTACTATTCCTCTTAAACCAGAGCAATTTTCCCACACTAATATTTTTCTTATATATAAGACGTTAGTGGTGGAAGTTAGCTCCTTCAGTTATTTACACTAATGAATTTACATTCATTATAAGCAATTAATCTGTCTCTCTGAGCTTTATAAAAAAGGTTAAAGCTAAAAAAAAAGCTGATTAGCTTTAACTAATCAGTGAAATTACTATTTCAGGTTGAAGCCCACATACATGTCTGCCTGTCTTTCTGTACTTTTGTTTGTTTTTTGTGAGGATGTGGGCACATTGTAGGGGCACTGCAGTTGTTCTGTTTCTTCCGCAGACTCTGTGTATTTACAGTAAACTATCGCGTTGATTGGTTCTGTTGACTGATGTGTATAGCCACGCCCACATTAAGGGGAAAAGCGCTGTATTTGTCCCAGAAAACGATGGCTACTATGAGGTAATTTGGCACAAAAGTGCTCCTAACTTTTCCTTTACTTAACATTTTGATTTAATTTATGGCGCAGATTTAACTTCAGGCAAACACCGAACGACTTGTAAATTTTCATTAAATTCTGTCTAGACAGATTTGCATGATGCTGTGACAAAATCGGCTGGACAGACATACAGATATACAGAGAGATTTTTCTGAGATTGGTTTCAGGTCCTCCGATTATATCATTTAAAGAGCGAGTTCTGTCCAATGTACAAACAAAAGCTTTCTTTTCTTTTATCCTCATATGAGGGTATTTGGTTCTCAAGAGGATAATATTTATCAGCTAGAGAAATAAAAGAGATGGCTAGTACTTTTTCTGAAGTTAGAGGAAAAAGTGAAGTCACAGCCTTACCTCTGACCAGAGCCTGCCCCTGAAGGTTACTTACAAAATTTCTTAATAAACATTTTGCCGATTACACACATTTTAAAATCTATTTACAAGCCCGTGTGTACATTAATAGAAAATAACAGCTGCTGTTATTTAATTATTCAATATTCCTGACTAATATTAATTGAAAATTCAACAGTGCTATGAAATAATAAATTATAAATAGCCATAATGCAATTTATATGATTTCTGATGTTTCAATAATTGCCCTATTACTTTTGGGACACCTGTATTTAAATGCTTCAGTGTCAAATGTAATATCTGCATGGTCATTTTCAGGCCTATAGCAATACAACACCAAATTAACTTAAAGCATAAAGTAGCACTGTGAGTAGAAGTACATTTAAATATCCACAATTACACAAGTAGTAGAACTATTAAACAATTTAGTAATAGAGATCATCATATTAATATGATCCTAATTAATATTTGATGATAGGGTTTAAAGCTTTACGAGCTATTAATTAAGTAAAATTAATTACAATAGGCAGTAAATAAATTATTTTAACATACATTTTACTCTCTTAGGTAGCTAATTTCCATTGCATGTATTTTAAAAAATCACACTCTTACATAATATGGTAGAATTAGGGAAATTGGAGGAAATAGGATTTAAAAAATGTTTTATAGAGGAAAAAGCATCGTCGCTCAGATTCTTGTAGAGGTGTGTGCTGCTTTGTTTTGTTTTTTTGCTTGTCATATTGCACAAAAATCATGTGCTCTTTAATTTAAAGTGCTATTTTTTTAAAAAGGGAAACTTCACTATTCACTTATTTCTACTGGATTTTCAAAAGCGATGTCTTTGGTAATTTTGATGAACAAAAATGTTGGATTTTTAGATTATAACATTTGAGAAAATCTTAGCCATTCAATAAATTAGAAGGCTGAAAGAATGTACTTCAAGGATATGAATACTGATAATAAATTAGACACTGTAAGACTTAGTAAGTTGAGAGAATTCAATGCTCTAAATCCAACTTGCAATAAGATAGATGGTTAAAAGTTGGATGTTTTAGTATATGTGATCAACCCCTTCTGTAATCTGTAGTATGTATAATCTGAGTAATCTGCACTAGTAAACATGTCAAAGCAACACAAATGAGTCAGTGCAATCATATTTCATAAATACGTGCACTCATATAAATGTACAGGTATTCTTATATTAAATAAAAATATTCATATGTTTTATTCAGTTCAGAAACTGTTCATCTACCGAATGAAGATGAAGATGTTTCCTCTTCAGCAAACATAGCACAACAAAGATACACACAACATGACAAAACAATAAGCATGAACTATGGTAACTGGGCTGGGACATTAAGTTTATGAGCACATTTTTATGAGTATTTTGCATTAAAGCATGAAAAAAGTGAGACAAAGAGACTTAAATGGTCAAACAAATCAGGAATAAGTGAGTAAGAAATGGAATTTCTGTAGTGAGTTGGATTAAACCAAATTGTCATGTACAGCAGCCTCTAGGGCCTACACAGAATGATGGTTCTGATGGCAGAAACTCTTTGTTACTGAGAGAGGACAGAGGAGAATGGCCAGACTGGATCAAGCTGACAGGAAGTCTATGTTTACTCAATTAACGCCTCTTTACATCTGTGGTGAACAGAGAAGCATCTCTAAATGTACAAGACATCGATCCTTGAGACGGCTCGGCTACAGCAACAACAACAGCAGGAAACCACTCAACCAAGAACCGAAATCTGAGGCTACAGTGGGCACAAGCATACAATAACTACCCAGATTGGGAAGGAAAAAAAATTATCCTTTTGCCATTAATCAACTGACAAGTGTTGTTGAGTCTTTGCCAACTATACTTCCAGATTCCTGTTCATGCCTTATTTGAGCTGTCATAATCTTTCTGTAGGCTGTACAAACATAGTAATTCGGGCTATAGGAACTGAAACCAACTGATATTTGAAATGATTGCCCATGTACAGTACATGACATTCATTCCTGTGGGTCCCTTCCTTTCATACCAACAGCTTGGAATGCAAACAGAGATGTCATTAATGTGTCACATTTAAAGGCAGATCCTCTTCAGCAAACATAGCACAACAAAGATACACACAACATGACAAAACAATAAACATGAACTATGGTAACTGGGCTGGGACATTAAGTTTATGAGCACAAGGACAAAGTCACAGAGTATTTTGCATTAAAGCATGAAAAAAGTGAGACAAAGAGACTTAAATGGTCAAACAAATCAGGAATAAGTGAGTAAGAAATGGAATTTCTGTAGTGAGTTGGATTAAAAAGGTGTAGCTCATAGGTTATGGTTGTGTGACATGACCAAATAATCACATTCTTGCCCCAGGTTCCTGTTACACTTTCCAGAAATTAATTAGGTCTTCTTCTTCCTTAGCTTTGGTATCAAGAATCTGTTTTTTGCCTTTTGCTGCAGGGTCAGAACAAAAAGAAATATTTTTTTAAAAAGAAAGATTATTTCTGAGATTCTGATCACTTAATAATATACTAAAAAGTGGGTCATTCCCTAATCAATGATTTATGTGCAATAATGTGCTCCAGAGATCAAACTTTTCAAATTTGACAGTGTCATTCAGGTTGCCATGTTGATGAGATCTGAATATACTGACCTTCTTATTACCAGGAACGGGTGTTTGGAAATCTTTGGAATCATATGACACTGTGAGATTATGAAATGCAGAAGAGGTGGAAACAAAAGGTTCTGAAGAATGGTGAGACTGAACAGACTCAGTGGGGGCATTGCGGTGGCGAATAAAATTCATGGGGGAGAACTTCATTTTGGGAATTTCTGAAATATGCAAAGAGTAAGAACTTTATTAGATTGGTCATTTAGTAAGCTTTGGTTTCCCACTTTATCAATGCATGTCACTTTACCCAACTAGTTGTATTGTTTTGTTCTAGGCTCAATTCTCACCATTATTTTTTTTCCCTGGTGGGCGATGTTTTCTTTTTTTGCTTAACTGTATTCGATTCTTCAGAGCAGAATTGTCTAGAACTCCTGAAGACTTTGTAAAAGAGAACAAGAAAAACAAGAAATTATTTTAATGCATTTACTGTAGTAAATTGTGAAACAATTATGATATGTAGCTTCTCTTCAAAACCAAATGGCTACCTGATGGATGTACAGAGTAGTACAGTCATACATCTTACAGTATACTGTATATGTATTTCTTACATAAAACCTATTTCCACACCATAAATAAATACAGGCAACTTACATGCAAATGAAGAACATTTACAAACCAAAATACTCCTTACCTCGACAACAGAGAAATCAAGGGGCACATCTGTTGACGTTGCCTCGTTTGATAGCTGATCAGTTTCATAAAGTACTTTGTCATTGTCATTACCACTATTGTAGGATTCTAACTCTCCTGATGTCACTGGCAGATCTGTAGCATTTCTTTCTAGCACCTTCAGTAAAGGTTAAAATGCATAAAGATTTTTGTCAGTGATGCAGTCAAGCTCTTTTGCTCGGTAGAGACAGATTGATAAGATCTGGATGTACTCACTTTCTTAGTGTTAAGCAGAACAGTTTGTGAATCTTGGAGAAGACAGTCAATACTGACATTTCCTGAAATATGCATAGAGAAAGAATTATTCCAAGCTCCAGTCATGTCCTCCCACATACACACATTAATACATCTAAATTCTATAATTCTACTGTTCTCTAACCTGGTGGCTGATGATTTTCTTTTTGGCCCAGTTGGGTTTGACTGTTCAGAGCAGAATTCTCTAGTACTCCTGATGCCTTTGTAAACTACAAAGTACAATGTTTATGTTAAAATATTTATTTTCATTGTGATGTTACAATAATTGTAATAGCTTAATTGCAAATAGTTATTTACATTTTGCCTCACTCTGACAACAGACGTATCAAGTGGCATGTCATCAACCTCTGTCAGATTGTTTTTATCATACACATATATAAGCTCATTTTTATTGCCTTCAACTTGTTCACAGTGTGGAACGTCAGGTGTCATTTGTGTTACAGTTTTGGAAAGATCAAGAATGGATGAATCTGCTGTCCCGTGTTTCAACTGGGCTACACTGTCCATCTGATGGCCAGTAATATTTTCTGGACTATAACTGAACTCTGACTGCTCTTTATCTGCTGATAGGTCTGGCTTTATGACTGCATCCTGAGATCTGATATCATTTGATTGATGAGAATCATCTGCATGTGAGTAGTCTGTGGCATCTGTTTGGGGTGGGGAATGTTCAACATGTACGAGTTTTGCCCATTTTTCTCCTGTACAAATCTCCTGATGGCCAGTAATACTTTCTGGACTATAACTGATCTCTGACTGATCTTTGCCTGCTAACAGGTCTGGCTTTATAAATGCATCCTTTGATCTGATATCATTTGATTGACGAGAATCTTCTGTCTGTGAGTAGTCTCTGGAATCTGTTTGGGATGGGGAATCTTCAACATGCAAGAATTTTGCCCATTCTTCTCCTGTATAAATCACCTGATGATCAGTAATACTTTCTGGACTATAACTGAACTCTGACTGCTCTTTGCCAGCTGATAGGTCCGGTTTTATGACTGCATCCTGAAATCTATTAACATTTGATTGACGAGAATCCTCTGTCTGTGAGTAGTTTGTAGCATCTGTTTGGAGTGGGGAATCTTCAAAATTCAGGAATTTTGCCCATTGTTCTCCTGTACAAATCTCCTCCAGCAAGCTGATGGGCTCAAGATCAAGCTTGAAATCTTTTAGCGAAGCATTCCTGTTTTAAAAACATAATATATTAGAGTTTGATTTCTGACAGTTTTTAAATAATGTCAGCAAGGAATGGGAAATTGGACATACAGGTTGAACCAGGTATGTACAAACTTCTTAAAACATTAGGGTTCAAATACCCTAGCATGTTAGGTGACATTCACGGAATGCTCTACAGTTCTAAAAGTGTTCACTGGGGAACATAACACTGAATGTGCATGCAGTTGGAACAACTACTTTATAACATTTGAATGTTACTAAACTAGAAATGTGGCATGCCTAAGATAATGACACTTGGTGTGCATGATAGTAAAAAAAAATTATAATAAATTGGAACAAATATTATTACGGTAAATTATGTGAAATATTTGATTCTTATATTATTTGACATCATTTGATATTTAGTGCTTTGGTATATGCATTCAAACTGGTGTCTTAAAAGTTTTATCTTATTCCATCTTCCAGCAACCTTTCATCAGTTTTGAAATCTCAGGTGGTATATTGCTGGTTACAGTTGGAAGAACTGCTTTGAAAAATGACAGATTGATTTCATGTATATCTAATGACAAACATTTGGGTAGTTCACTTTAGGTAGCACTTTCATTCATGCAGTGAAGAAAGAAGAAGGAGAAGGAAAAAACACTGATTACAGTGAAGAGTATTAATTAAGAATGCAAATTATATTATCCTATTTTGAAGATTTTTAACTAAGGAACTTGCATGCTAAAGTATCTTAGATAATGTTTGTGATATCACTCAAAACGTGCATGCTAAAATAGATTAGCTAATTTTAGTGATAGCTCTCAAAAACCTATGTGCTATAGTGACAATTTTAGTGATATTTCTCAAAATTTGTGTGCTAAAGAAGCTTAGCCAATTGTATTGATATCTCTCAGAACTTGTGTACAAATGTAATTTAGCTAATGTTTGTGATATCTTTCATAACCTGCTTGCCAAAGTATCTTAAATAATTTCAGTGTTATCACTCAGATTTTGTCTGCTAACGTAGCTAATTACTGTTTGTCATATCCCTCAGAATACTCCTGCCAAGTTAGCTAAGCTAAAGTTAATGATATCCCTCAGAATGCATGTGAAACGTAGCTTAAATAATGTTTGTGACATTATTCAGATGTGTGCTAGTTATCTTAGATAGTGCTAGTGATATACTGTACAAACAAGTTTTGTTTATCACAGTGCAGTTTACAAAATTTTGAACTTGCTACCTACTTCACTGAGAATATGTAAATTACAAATCGAGTGGGTAACTAAAATTTCACTCATATTCCTAAGTAAAAATGCAGGGTAGTTTACTAGGGGTAAAATAAAAATTCCAATGTTATTAGCCTGCTTCCCATGGCAGGAGATCATTGAGGTGTTTAATACCTGTTTTAAAAACTCTCTCTCTCTCTCTTTGTGTGTGTCTGTGTGTGTTATTGTACACAGTTTATTTGCTATATTGAATAATTGTTACTAAATCTGTGCTCTACTGCACTTTGTTCTCACTAATTAATTCAATTTCCCTTACAGGACTAAGTATCAGTTTCTGCTTTTTGGAACAGAGTGTGCATATATTTATAGATACTTGCCTTTGTAAATTCACATGCACCTTGTTGAGATTCTGCAGTTCAGGAGTGAAGGATGAACTCACTGATTCCTCCACAGATGTAACCTGATTCATTTTTTCATTTATTTGATTGAAAACCATAGAAATTAACAGAGAGTTCTGTTACTTTTCAAGTTTTCCTAATTAAGTTAAATTTCTATACACTGTAATGAGTGTCATTAGCATATTGCTGAGTGAACTCATTGACTTACTGTATTATCAGTCCAGCAAGGTTGCTGCATTATTTCATATTCCCCTTGCACACTTGTTACTTTGACAAATCTGGGTTCTGGGTTTGACAGGCAGGATCCTGTTGGGACATGCATAAATGATCCATGAGGAGGATTGTTTTTCAGAATGCTGGCATGTGACTCATCCTGTGATGTGTGCTCTTCTATGACTTCTTCCCATGAGGGATTACTCTTTCTGGGCTGTAAATCTTCCCTGCCATCTTCTATCAACTCATGCAACAAATTAGGTGATTGTCCATTTTTGAAAAATGTTGTTGAAGTAGGACTGGGCTCCTGAATGACAGTCCTCTGGATAAAATATTCAGATTCTATGTCCACATCATTCTGTCCCCCAGGTTTAACTGAGCATTCTAAAGGATTTGAGCTTGCAAAATCCCACTCCGGTTTGTCTGACACTAGGCTAAATAAATTGTCGCAATGGTTTGTGTCCTTAGAGTGTCGAAAGTGTTGAGCTGTAACATGAGAAGAACCTTGCAGCTTCTCAGAAGACTTCAGTCGGTTTAGCATAGAGTGAAGTACAGAGATACTGTTGGATGCCGGTCTTTCTTCAGTCATCTGAATGTGAAGGCACAAAAAATAAGTCTAACAACTTTAAAAAACAATAATAATAACAATTTGGAATTATAATTAGTTTTAGCAATTACTTTTCAGTTCTTACTTGCCTGTATAACACATTTTGTTCAACAGTATATTGGTTAATTTAATAATAAACATTTTTATGCTATAAACATTGTGTTTAATTATTTTCTCCTTAAAAAACTATGAAAAACCCTTCTTACCGCTTCTATTGTTTTTTGATCTCCTGCTTTACTCTTTGTCTGTTTTAAGTTTCCTTCTTTACTACACAAGAAACTTTTTTTCAAGACTCCATGTATATATCTCCTCCCATTTCTCTGTTTCTAGCAGTCATTATTGCTTTCTTGATAGTTCATGACTATTATTTCTTCACCTGGCTCTCGAAACCACCCATACAGGTTTTCTGTCAAATGCCATTCTCTTAGATGTCAGATATTACAGTTGGTCTATTATAAATTACGTACAACACTTAGTACTTGCTTGCCTATGATCAGAGTTTTGTCTCCATGCTAGTGTTGCTTGGCCATAATGCAGCTTTAGACACCAATGATCATACTATTAATAACATATATGTCTCTGGGATAAATTATTTGTAAATACGATATTCACTTTCCTTGTTATGCTGAAAATATACAGTCATTTCATCAATGCCAGATGAGAGACACCAGTTTAAAAAAGCCAAGGAATGTGTAAAGAACATTAGACACTTGATGCTTATTTACTTCTTTTCCCTTAATTCTGGCCAGTCATAGGTACTTGTATTAGGACCACATGCAGCTAGAGGTAAGCTTTCTAATTATATGGTAAGTCTGTTTCATTATGTGCAGCAGTAAAAGACCTTGCCATATTTTTTTGTCTCCAATCTTTCATTTGAAGCTCATGTAGACAATATAACTATGGTAGGATAGTATTAATAGGGTATAAAACACTCACTCTATACTGCTTTATCCTGTATTCAGGGTCATGGGGGGCCTGGAGCTTATTCCAGGAGACTTAGGACACGAAGCAGGGTACACACTAGACCGGGTGCCAATCCATCACAGAACACATACACACACTCCAGGCAATTTGGGAACGCCAATTAGAACCCAGACACTGGAGGTGCAAGGCGACAGTGCTAACCACTACACCACCGTGCCGCCCAGGTATAAAACAGCCTTTCAGTTAATGTTGTTTTGATTAATTAAGCCTTTCAAGTAAGTTTAAGACTTAGACACAGCTTCCTTGTTTACATCTTGGCTGAAAATGTATTTGTTTAGTCAAGTCATTTGTTAATATTGATGGAGGCAGATGATTCGCTGTGGCGACCCCTGAAAGGGAACAGCCGAAAGACAAAGAAGAAGAAGATTTGTTAATATTTTTTACTTGGTAAATAAGAAGGTCTCGAAGGTTTACAGGCATAGCGTGTGTTTGTGTACTATGATGTTTAGATGTTGTCACCCCCAGTCTCACACAAGCTTACTCAAGTTTGTTGACAGTGGCTGCATTCCTTTTTAGTTATGCTTTCATAACTAGCCTTGCTGGAATAAACACTTGCGCACAACATACATTTCCTTAACCATTACATGCTTAATACCACCCTCTGTATTAAACTACACATGCCTTCTCCTGAGATACCAGTGATTCTGACCTATCTGATTTCATTACTTAACACCATTTTCTGTTTCTGAAGATGGCTGCAAACTTATAAACCAGAAAGATGCTTTTGATCTGCAGTTGATGCAATATGATCTCCTGCAATGCTTTGGGACAAAAATTGCCATGGCAGTATTCATGTCTCCAACAAGAACACTTGATAACATCAAGATCAACTTCATGTTAAAACTACAATGCAATTCCTTGTTATACCACTAAAATTAGACTACATAGCAAACAGTTATAGAATTAAATTATTTATAATTGCGCTAATACAGGATAAAGCGGTATAGAAATGAATGATTGCACTTTGTGACAGTCAGATGTGGATGGGTTCCCTTTTAATTCTTGTTCCACTCAGTTTCTTTCTAATGTTGTCTCAGGGAGTTTTTCCTTGTCACCGTTGCCTATGAACTGCTCATTAGGGACCTGTTTATATATTGTAAGATTTAATTTTATTATATTTATCTCTTCATGGCAATGTCCATTGTTAACAGTGCTGTAATACTCATTCTTATGTGGTGTAGGGGTTAGAGAGGGTTGAGAGTTTGATTCTTGCCCTGGGTCTGTGTGTCTAAGTTTTCACCTGGGTTTCCTCCGGGTTCCCCAAACAGAGTGTACCCAGCCTCATTCCCTGAGTCCCCTAGAATAGACTCCCGGCTTCCTATGGCCCTGAACAGGATAAGCAGTATAAAGAATGAATAATAGTAGCCATAGAGAGTTAATAGTAGAGAAGAAATTACGAGTTAAGAGATTACCCACCATGACATGGTCAGGACAACCAATGGAAATGAAGACATTCATTCATTCATTCATTCATTTTCTATACCGCTTAATCCTGTGTTCAGGGTCGCAGGGGACCTGGAGCCTATC
>JAQQZS010000038.1:11549988-11566771 GCA_030068045.1 Platyallabes tihoni
TTATACCCTAATAGTTGATGACTAGAAAATTATACTGACTGTCATTTGCATTTACTAATTATGAAAATCAGAGAAAGTTATCATTTGCGTAATAATTTGGAACGCAGTGTATTTCCTTGACAGAAACACATATTATGAACATTACTGTATTAAGTGACCACAGTAAGCATCACAACTCCATGTTTATTATGACAAACTAGTTGACTTCTGATCTAAAAAAAAAAATCTGTCACCATGTTTTATAAACTATATTTTCCAATTTCAATGGAATTTTAATTAATATTTCTTTATTGTTAGTTGAAATTGTAGCTGATAGCTTACTTAACAAGCTTTATATTTGAGGTACAATTATATAGTACTGACTTGGTCTCTAAGACAATATTTAATATGCATACAAATTAATTTACTTATGTCTTAACATTTTCATTAATATAGTAAGAGCTTCACCAACTCACCACCCATGTTCAGAGTCAGGATCATGACTGTATTATTTTCACGGTCACTGAGTGTGTATTTCCCCACATCTGAACCATCAACAATAAAAACTTGGATGTTTTTGGTAGTTACTTGTATTCGTCCCCAATACCCAGGTATTTGGTTGTCCATCGGCAAGCCATGCTTCACCAGAGTGTGGTTGAAATCTTTGCTGGAGAACTGTAGTGTAACATCATTCTTCAAAAGTCCGTCCAGGGAAATGCTAAGATTTTTGTCAGGCATACAACCCTGGATAAGTCTTTTAGCTTTGAAAACAATTAAGAGATGCACTGTTACACTAGATGACAAGTTTTAATCAAGGGAGCGGTTTTAGAAAAACTTAAACAAAGATCCTGATAGAGGGAAAATAAATGTAAGGAGTGAATACAAGAGAAAAACTTACAGGTAACCTTCACTAAATGGACTGTTGTTACTTTGTCCCAGAAGTCCCACTCTGTGTAGTTTCCCTGGTCAATAAATGTGACGGACTTAATTATGAAGCGTTTTTCTTCATCTGATTTTACCACTTCTCCCCTTTTGGCTTGGTTACGTCCGGACCAGATAATAATCGACTGCAGATTATTTGTCGACGTAAACTCTAATTTCTCTGTCACACTTGACAACATGATGCCAAGTTGCTGGCCATATGTCACTTCTAGATGATTTATTGTACTAAGAGGCTCTAAGAAGACAGAAAATAAACAATAATAGAACTTGTATTGCAGATATAATGATGCTTATCACTTCTTAAATGGAAAATCCACCCTGAATGACTTGGCTATTAATCTTTATAAATAACTTTTATATCTCATCAACTCACTCATCGCCTATACCAATTTATCCTGTGCACAGGGTCTGAGGGGGACTGGAGACTATCCCAAGAGTCTTAGAGCATGAGATGGGGTGTCAGTCCATCGCAGAGCAAACACATACACACTCATTTAATTCAATTAAAATGTATTTTATTTGTATAGCGTTTTTAACAATTAAGATTGTTGCAAAGCAGCTTTACACAATCAAAAGAATTATGTAAGTTTGTATGAAATCTGAATGTGTATGAATCAAAATGATAAGATTGTCCCTGATGAGCAAGCCGAAGATGACGGCAACGGTATCAAGGAAAAACTCCCTGAGATGTCAGAAGGACGAAACCTGGTGAGGAAGCAGACTTACCAGGAAACCCAACCTCATTTGGGTGATACGACACTAGGGGCAATTTGGGAACACCAATTAACCTAATCTGCATGTCTTTTGACTGTGGGAGGAAACTGGAGCATCCGAGGGAAACCCACCAAGCACAGAAAAAATATGCAAACTCCACACAGACCTGAGGTGGGAATCAAACCCACTCTGGAGGTGCAAGGCAATAGTGCTAACTAACTAAGCAACTGTGCCACTTACCTTCATACCTAATGTTTTTATTTATCTTTTCTGCCACAAAAGATTCAATTTGTGATGTAATTCCATTTTTTTCCATCCAAGTTAATATTTTCAAATGTCTTTCTTCAGCATGTTCATCCATTTTGTTTTCTGACAGTTTCCCACATTACCCATAACTCCTTCATTATCTATCTAAAGCAACTGATGCAGCAGCACTTTAATCTTTCAGTGCGTACAGCTAACACCTACTCAGCTCTGTACTCTGCAAAACAGACCAGGTTTACTTTCACACCAGTACCACCATCAAACTGAGCTAAGTGTCCGGCATGATTCAGTGCAACTGTTACACAGCTACATAGAAGTCTGGAATCTTAAGTCCAGCATTTGCTGTCTTCACTACTTCTACTCCAGATTTCCTATCAATATGATATTCAAAATGGTGGGAAAATGAACTTGTATTTACTTGCTTTTTTCTTTTTTCTTTTTGTTTTTTTGTAGCAGTTAAAAGTAAAAGTTGATCACTAAGCACATCAGAAATATATTAATATAAAGATACGTAATATACTTCCTTTAATTAAAAACTAGAACAATGTCAATGAACAATATGTGTTTTTTTTACATGCACTTATTAGAGACAAAAACAAGTAGTACTACTTTTTTGTAAGATTAAGGATAAGAGGTAAACCTGTAGAGTTGTTTACATAACTTGTACTTATACTACACTATGATTCATGCATTCTTTCAGAGGAATTCTTGTGAATCTGTGTGAATGAAAAAAAAAAATTCTTACCAGTTAGAAAATGAGCAGTCATAAAATTACTAGCTAAAAGTAGAATCCAAACCTCCCACATGTTCATTGGAAAACCTATTACACCATGAGAATTGATGTACCAGTATGAGGTTGAGCTTTTCGTGCCCAAACCTGAAAGACAAAAGACAGCCCAAAGCATTTTACACAGCATGCTCACTGCTATAAAATAATGATAATCATATCGTCATGTAAACATTTTTAAGGTAACCACTTTTATGATATACCTTTACACACCAGCTAGCAAAATTAAAGTTTTAGTGAAGTTCTAAAGTTGCTTTGTATAAAGGAAAAATATGTTACATTTTTGGTACATTGAATACTAATGAGGACATGCAGGGAAAAAAACATTTACATAACGTGTAGTTCAACTGAAAACAGTCTACACCCACATGCAATATGCAAATGAACAGAGTAATGGAACTTTTTTTTTTAACAACACAAACTTTCTGTTAGCTGTAGTCTAAAGCAACTGCAAACTATAACATTAAGACTGGCTTGAAACAACCTCTGATCGCAACAACCTCCGAAAGTTCACTGTTTGCACCACCGCTCTAACAAGACATACAGTATAGTTTGAACTCTTAAAATTTTTACTTACTTGGGATTTCGTCCTTCTAGTGTAGAAGCAGGAAATATGTTTCTTTTCCAACTAAGACATCTGTAATACGTAAATTGATGGCTACCGACAAGAAAACATTCCAAAGTATCAGGTTGTCATGCACAGACCTGTCTACTTTCACTGAAAGACTTATCAAACCGGCTAAATAGGACGTAACATGCCAATGTGTAATCAAGGCAGAGATACACCCTGGGTGGGGTATGGCATGTACACACACACAATTTGTGTTTGGATTATGCCAGCAACACCTGACGCAGTACATAAAACAGGCTGGCAGAATGTCTTTATGACCTACAGTAATAATAAATTGTTCTCAATAAATACAGTATTTTTTTTTAAACGTACCTATCATACACTTAATAAGTCTGACACCTTAATACATTTGTTTCACTATTAACAATACAAATCATTATGCACAATTCAACATTCCAGAATAGAGAACAAATAAAACATTCCCCATAAAATCTCTTTCTTGAATAAATCTAGGCAGAGACTCAAAATATACAAAATAGCAGCATAATATGGATGTCTTTTAATGTAGCCTACATCATTTGAAATTACATGAAACTCATGATGTCACCTCAGTGAAAGTTAACCAAAATTCCTCCACTGTGATGTAAAAGACTGATAAAGTCATAAAAGAAATGATTACTTCAGGTTATTGTTACTAAAGATCGATCTACCAGTTATTGAATCATGGGGGTACTTAGAATTGCTCACATTTTTGTTAAATAAACAGGTATATGGATCTGAGGTTGTATTTATCTAATACTGAGACCTGGTATGAGCAGATGATTTTTAAGATTTTGACTGGAGACTAACAAACATTAGTGTTTTACTAGCATATTTAATTTCATTCATAATATTATGAAGAGATAAACATGCATACTCTTATCTTTTGTCCATTTTTCCTCTTTCTTCTTACCTCTTTTTCCTGAACTGATCAACTTTGTTCATTTAATATCTTTTGACTTTTCGAGCATCAGAACAGTACACATCCAACTAAGAGTCAAAACTAAAAGAATTCACCTTGGTGTGTGTGTGGACTGGTTTTATATTATTTTGAACAATTTCATAAATTGCTAAACAAATGCAAAAATTTGCCTGTGAAACTATATAGTATAGTATTTATTAACAGTATTTACAGTATAAATGAACTGTGGTTTATTTGAGATTAAATATTAATGGGAATTTTTTTTAATTGCATTGCTGTACAAAGTCTGACTTACAGTACTGCCGATAATCCGAACACAGCTCTCACTTTGGGCATAAAGGGATTGGATGGCCCTGAGAAGTGACCCCCTCACCCCATACTCCCGCAGTACCTCCCACAGAAAATCCCTAGAGACCTGATCATATGCTTTCTCCAAATCCACAAAACATATGTAGACTGGATGGGCATATTCCCAAACCAACTCCAGGATTCCGTGAGAAACTCAAGAGTAGAGCTGCTACTTCTTTACGTGGAAAGAAGTCAGTTGAGGTGGTTTGGGCATCTAGTAAGGATGTCACCAGGGCGCCTCCCTAGGAAGGTGTTCTTGGCACATCCAGCTGGTAGGAGACCACGGGGCAGACCAAGGACTAGATTGAGAGATTATATCACCACACTGGCCTGGGAACGCCTCGGGATTCCCCAGTCAGAGTTAGCTGAGGTGGCTGGGAAAAGGGAAGTTTGGGGTTCCTTGCTGGCCAACTTTGGATAAGCGGTTGAAGATGGTTGGATGGATGCTGTGCAAAGCTAAAAGTGGGCTGTTAGCTCTGTCTCACAATTTGATGATGGCTGCCCATGTTGCCCATGTGTACAGTCGGGTCTGATATTGCCTTTCCACATGGACCAAGGTGCTCACCTTTGACACAGTTCCCAGGAAGGACAATGCTGGAGCTCCCCCTTGTGCTGTATGTAGGAAACCTAAGGTGTTACTGTACTGTACATGTGATGCTTAATTGAAATGGGTGTCTCTTAAAATTACTTAAATTTTTTTTTTTTTTTTAACTAGGAATCCATATCACACAGCTTTGTTATTCATTGATTGACACTGCAATGAAGGTTAGACTGCATGGACAATCCTCTATGGTATTGTGAATAAATAATTAATAATAATAAATAATATGAATAAATAAAACATAATACCATGCACTTATTCCAAGTGCTACAATGCTATCTCTCCCAAGCAATCATTTCAGAGCTCCTTTCAGATTAATAATCATAAATTCTGCAACTCATTAGACTAGACTAACATACCATGGTTCTTAAACCAGGTATTAGTACTTATGGCAGTGTGGACAGGTGCACAGTCCTGCTGGAATATTAAATAAGCATCTCCTTAAAGCTGTTCAGCAGTGGAAGGCATGAAGTGCTCTAACCTCCTGGTAGACCGCTGTGCTGACCTTGGACTTGATAAAACAGTGGACCAGCAGTGGACCAGTCAGTGGACCAGCAATGTCAGCAGATGATATGGCTCCCCAAACCACCACTGACCATCCAAACTTTACACTGGCCTCAGGCAACTTGTATTCTGTGCCTCTCCTCTCTTCTACCAGACTCTGGGAATTTGATTTACAAAAAAAAAAAAATGTAAAGTTTGCTTTCATCTAAAAAGAGGAATATGGCCCATTGAGCAACAATCCAGATCATTTGGGTACTGTGGGTTATATTCACTGCCATTTTATTTATCATGTCATTCCTGAGATAGATCCTCCCGCACAATACCTGTAGGTCATTGAACTTGTCTTATAAAATCAGTTTTGGTTATTTTAAAATCCAAGTAACATGCTTTTTTCAGACACAACCCCTTGATATAAAACAGTAAACTATATTTGTTGATGAAATACTAACTACAGTACTTGAATATTTAAGGGTCTGAACCCAAGGTCTAAGATCTAAACCTGCAGAATTGCGAATGATTTGATTTATGCTGTAAAAAAAAAGCTGAATGAAATCCTGCAAAGTACATAAACTTAATACAGTAGAACCTTTGATTTTAAATAACTTTGTCTGCAAGCATTTTGCAAGACAAGCAAAATTTAAAAATTAATTTTAACTTGATAAATGAGGTCTTGACATTCGAGTAGTACATATGTGCTTTATCTGCTGAGCATCATGTGATCACGACTGAGCTAGTGGTTCTTCTCTCTCGCGAGCGCTGCAGGATTGTGGGTAATCGCTGGACCTTTGAAAGATACCAACTTTACTGAACTAATTTCAGTCAGAGTGACTGCAGACGCTTCATGAAAGTCTCAGCTGAACTTTGGAAAGTGTTTTTTCATGGAACGAGGGTTATGGAATTAGGCTCCATTCTGGTTGACAAACTTCACGATCAGCAGAAAAACTTAGAAATCGCAGTACCTATGGTAATGTACTTGTATGCCCCTTCCATTTTGATTGAAAACAAACTTTTAAAAAAGCTCAAGTGAATTTGTAAACCAATGAATATGTACTTATAAAATAATTCAAGTTTAATTCTACAATTGTCCATCTGTTTATGCAGTGTTTTAGAAGAATAAAATAAAATGTCTGAACATTTAAATTTTTTTTACATAAATATATATAAACCACAACCAATCAAAGAGTGTCCAATCATAAGAAGAAACAGGATAAACTTTTGCCCAATAATAAAAAGTCAGCCCATTGTCCACCTGTAAAATCCATGTCTATCAAAATCATTACTAGAGCAGCTTCATATGTTTTTGTTATTTCACTGCTCCATCATGTCTGTCGCTCACTGTATGGAGAAACACATCTTTGGACATGCACACATCCACTCAGTCAACACAGATTCAAAATCCCTGTTCCTTATGGATAGAAGGCCCAAGTTAACACAAGCCACATCATTTCTTTAAATTTAAGGTCTGTCATTCTTCTTTTCTTTTCCTCTCCATCTCCCTTAGCTGTTTCTCCAGCGCCTTTACTTTTTTCTCCAGGTGGGTAGTGGCATCTCCACTCCAAAACGAAGGTCCAACTCCCAGCAGGATGCAAGCAAAAACCAGGCCTGCTAGTCGCATCGCTGTGGTTTCCGCACTGGCTTCACCATCACTCACAATCAGCCAGAATGCAGAAATGGCAAGGACAACTTTTAGTAGAAACAAGGTTCGTCTAAAAACACCAGTCAGCAAATAAACTGCCAAGGACAGCAGCCAGTATGCAAGCATAGCCAGCAAAGCCCACTGAGCCACGAAGACCACACCTTCAGGGGTAATGCGTTTTTCAGACATCTTGACTGGACAAAAAAAAAAAAAAAAAAGGTCAAATCACTTTTCGCAAGATGAGGCTGTGTCTATAAAAGTAATAAAGAAATCTTTACAGTTTTTAGTTACTCGTCAATTAAAATACTAATGGAATGAGTGCACCTTCAGCTAATTATTATTAAACATACACAATTCAAATATATACAATTTATTTAATGTTAATTTATTTTTCACATTTCAAACAAAGACATGGTGGGATGCAATTTATTATTTTCTTAATTTCCAAAGCCACTTTGTGCTTATCTGAAATTTCTTATTGATACAAACAGTAATAATACAAATTTTATGTTAAACTCACAATCAAGAAGATCTTCGATGTATGCCGCAACTACATTTAGAGCATGAGCTGTGGCTTGTGATGTCACTTTTACAGCATCTCCCATGGTCTGTTTAAAGCATTGAAGAAAATATTACATACAGAACACTCTGGCTCAAAATATGCCCTGATATCATTAGGTTTAGACTTGGGTACAATAAGAAAACAACTGAGCCAAACAACTTGAAAGCAAGTTCAGTTATCTGCAACTTGGTTTCGATTAAGTATATTCTGAAATTATATAAAAGTTGTATAATATATTAGTCAGATCATTTCCCTGAATTGAAAACTCAATAAAAAAATTTATTAAAAAAAGCCATAATGTGAACCTAAAACACTCTTACTTCACCATAGTTCAATTTGACTGAAATGGTCTGTCATAAAAATAGAGACCACTTTATTAGGTACATCATTAGGTACCTTATACATATATACACATGAGCACCTTTAACAGTTAATCCTACCATAGATACTCGCTGTCCGATGTATTATGAACACCTATACTTTCATGCAATCTTATAATTAGTCAAGGATATGATAACCCAAATTATCACCGTTTACGGACATGGTGAGCAGAAAAGCACTGCAAATGCTAAAACAAAAAAGCGATAAAAAACATTAATCTAAGGCTACAGTGAACACAGACTCACTCAAACTGCGAACTGAAAAAGACAAGGTGAGGCTTATCATATATTCAATTGTCCAGTTTAAGTGAACTTGTGCCCATCAGAAGATTCTGGATATATCTTGTTTTCGGCATATTTATTCTCAGCACATGCTCTAGAGTAAAATTCTAGAGCTAAATTTCTAGACCTTCAAGATGAACCAACAATTAAGCCTGGGAGTGAGGAAGTGTTTAAAATGCTCAATGCTCCCATGTCTGTTACACCAAACGTCCACTGCCATGTCCATGTCGCTGTCTCATTAAAAAAAAATGAACACCCTAAAAATATCCGGACTGCAATAACTTGCTGAACAAAGAGACGGATTGCAATCAGTAAGTATGGACCTGGCAGAGAGTGTTAACATTTGTGATTATATCCTTCACTATATAATATGAGTGCACACAATAAAGGGGCAGTTAATATAAATATGAACTGGGACTCGAGTGAAACTTAGTTTTACACGTCGGAAGATTGCTCGTGAGGGCTAATGAGACAAGGCAGAGGAACGGAGAATCATTTGACCTTCTTACCTTTAGTAGTGTGTCGACTGTTTGTTTACCTAACAGGGAAACCAGATAGGAGTGAGCATCATCAGCCAAGCTCCTAACAGCGGAGAACATGGTCGAGGCGGTTTCTGACACAGCACACACCCGCTGACAATTCAGTGTGAACAAAATCAACACCGCTGTGACCAAAACCTTCGCCATTTACAACCTAAACTTCTCACACAATTAACAAAGCTTAGAGTGTGTTTTCCGTTCTGTTATTATAAGCCTCAATATATTCCCTGTAACTTCTAATAACTATCTAACATTCTCGTGGACAAAACCGGAAGTAATACAGTCGGCAATCTCGAGGAAACCGGAACTCCACAAGGCTCGGAAAAGTGAAGCGCTACAACGTTTGCTCAGTGTGGAAATGCGGCCAGACCTCTGTACTTCATTAAAAAGCCCTCGAAGCATCTAAGACACAGCAACACCGAAAACAAAATCTAACTTTGAGCCAGAAACCCATTTGGTAGACGCGTATCACGCAGTCCAAGGCAGAATCCCAAACTGCTCCCGCCTGTCGTACATAAGCGCACTACGTCAGGAATAAGGGCATCTACAGTGACTAGTACACTTTATCTGCAATGTGGAGCAGTTTGGGATCTGGCCCTTGGTTTTACGGAATAAGAGAATGCAACATTGCCACCTATTTGCTATTGGATTTTATATACACATATATTGCCCTGCGATGGATTGGCACCCTGTCCAGGGTGTACGCCGCCTTGTGCCCTAAGCCTCCTGGGATAGGCTCCAGGTCCCCGCGACCCTGAATAGAGGATAAAGCGGTATAGAAGATGAATGAATGAATGAATGAATACACATATATTATATTATATATTATGATAGCATTAATATTATATTAATAGAATATACGTATGATGTATATTATATTAATATAATATGAATAACATTATTCATGTAAGAATGCATCTCAAATTAGAATATAGTTGCAAGCAACGATGACACCACACAACCTGTTTGCCTTTTGAGCGTGTTAAGACCTACAAAAAGCAATCGCCGCCCGGATGCATCGCACAACTTGGACTTGCCCTAAATATTTGTCATGTCAACATTGTGTGTGTGTGCGCCTGTTTGAGAGTGAGAGATGTGAGTGTGTGAATGTTAACATTTGGGGTGTATTTGTAGAATAGGGGGAAATTTATGTTAAGACCTCTAAAAAGCTACTGCGTGTGTGTGTGTGTACGTACGTGTATGAGTGAGAGATGAGTGTGTGAGTGTTAACATTTGTGATGTGTGTGATGTAGGAGTGTGTTTATGTGTGTGAGAGAGATGTGTGTGTGTGTGTGTGTGTGCGTGAGAGAGTGTTAACATTTGTGATGTGTACGTGTGTAGAATAGGCCGCAGATGCTGGAAAAAAGCATCACATTATGATGTCACTGAACGCGATGTCACTGAACGTACCACTCAATATAATGTCACTCAATAAAAGGCCACACAGAAAGTATTTAACCACTTTTCGGCGCAAGTTTAAGACATCATCATGGCTGACCTGTTTGAGATCCCTCTAAATAAATCCCTCTACAATTTTGCATCCTGTCTTTAGATCATATAGGCCCGGTTTGTTGACGTATGATTAAAAAAAAAAAAAATATATATATATATATATATATATGTGATTATAATATATATATATTAAAGATTATGGCTTACAACTAGTGAAAACCCCAAATTCAGTATTTCAGAAAATTTTAATATTGTGAAAAAGAGACTCATAGTGTCAACCGTTCATCACTAAATGTCATGTCAGAAGCATCTTACCCGGGCTAAGGAAAAAACAGACTGTATTGTTGCTCGGTGGGACAAAGTCCTCTTTTCAGATGAAAGTAAATTTTGCATTTATTTTGGGAAATCACTCACTCATTCAGGATGTTTTTCTGACCACCAATTACAGTATATAAAGTGTGGCCTCGAGAAAGAGAGCGAGTTTGTTTCCTCTCAGAGTGACCTGGCATGCAGAAACTCCCGCACACCCGTCTCCACACTGCGCACACTACACTCAGTTTGATGTACAATGTGTAGAACACCTGCATTTCATGCCTGTTGTCATATAACAGTTGGCCTCATATCTTAATAACTCTGTCACCAGTAGTTTGTTGTTCTCAGGGATACTTGATGCAATTGTCTTTCAGGAAACATTCATTCCTACTTCTATTACTGAGATGCTGTAAGACCTATACAGTATAGAGTAATAGGAATTTTCTCTTCATGTTCATAGCTCATAAAGCATTATATAAAAACTTCAAGTATAATTCACCATACCAGAATATAAGAAAATATGAGAAAAGAGGTCAAAAACGGCAGAGGTTAAGGCATTAGACTACTGACCTGAAGGTCCTAGATATAAATCTTATTACCACCAGGTTGCTTCTGCTGGGCCATTGAACAAGGCTCTTAACTTTCAACTGCTCAGATGTATCGCGAAGTTATACAAGTTTAAGTTGTTTTGTTCTCATTAATATCATATTATATCGTATTCCAAAAAATGGTGAGTAAAAATACTTTTTAAGGAGTTTTCAATGTCAGAGGCATAAGAATGGCAAACAACCATTCATTTCTCACATAAATAATGAAAATACAGCACCAACCAATTAGCATAGGAATCATTAAAAACATCACACATATTTCAGTATAAACATAAAAAGTATACCAATTTGATGGTATCCAATCACTAGTAAAACACTGGAATAAGTGCATTAGTGTAGCAGGGGATTATGTAGAGAAATAAGGGGAGCTTTTACTCTCATAACTTTGTTATGTAATTCTGCGAAATCAGTCCCATTTTGACTGATTTTATGATTTAGGGGCATTCTTATGAATACAAAATTGGAAAAATAAAAACATGTCCAAGAACTTACCAGCTAAGAATAAGCAAAATACGAAAGCAGAATACTTCACCCCTATATGTAAAAAAGAATGTCATTACAGGGCAGTTACATTTCTATGCACAGACCTTAAAAAAAGAGTATATAGAATATAAGAATATAAAAAATGGCATAATATTTTCTCAAAGGTTTCTTGCTAGTAAAAAATAATTCTAATCATATCAGCATGTTAAATTAACCGTGTGTACCTCTATTTTGATAGATTGCACCTTTACACCAAAAATAAATGAAGCCATTAAATTTAAATGTATAAATGTTTTTTTTTTTTGTTGCAGGGTAAACCAGTTACATATCTGTGACACTGCATTGTAAAACATTGTGTCTCTTTTGTACATTTGCAAGTAAGTAGTAAGTATCAAAAAAAGTAAATTTTATGGTAATGTGTTCGTGCCCTGCAATGGATTGACACAGCATCCAGGATGTACCCCGCCTCGTTCCCTGAGTTCCCTGGAATAGGCTCCAGGCCTATTGGTACTGTATTTTCTTTTGGCTTCTTCCTTTCACTTCTGTGCTATTTCTGCACAGGTCCCTGCTTGCACTCTGAAGATAATACAGTATATTTGGACTTTATCCATTATGTGACTGTGAGCATACCTAACTAACCTCTCTCTTGCTCTCACGCTATCTCTTATCTCCTTTCAAACATCCTGTTCAAGTGCCTTTGCATAATGTATGACAGGAGGCCAAATTAGGGGTCATTGTTGTTGTGCATTTAAGCTACGAGCAAAGGTAGTGAGTGACAGGTTCAATACGAGAACAGGAAAGGAAAGTTCTCCCTATTATGGAACAGGGCTCTTACGTTTAGAGATGTGATGTGTGCAACATGCCTTATGAAATAAAATAAAAAAGTACATTTAGTAGATAACCCACAGATAACTTATATAAAGAAGAGCAGATGTACCAGATTAAACTGGACTGTATTAAGAACAATGAACTGAAGGATCAGCTGTGCCAGTCATAGCTTCATATGGTCTGCTTATACAGTAGATACTGAAGATGGTTCCACATAAAAACCATAAAGATATCTTTAAAGTACATTTCTTACAAACACTTTTGCTGTGATAGCTAATGACAGCAGTTGCTCTAAAATATCCACAAACAGTTTTGTACCCTAGTCCATTGGTCAACCAAGTGGACTTCATGCTAACTAATTTTCTAAGATACAATTGCACTTTTGACCACACAGTTAAAGCATGGATTCGCTCCTCATGCCCTGGCTGGTCATGTCTTGTCACTTGTTGTATTTCATATACATTTTTATTAAATGTTTGGCTACATTTCGCATGTGCCATAAAAATGTCTAAATAAAGTTTAGTTGGTCAAATTCAACATTTTGCCTCCAATGTTTCATTTTATAATGGTTATAATTGACTGCTAATTAAATTACAAAAAGTTAAGTATAATTTCAAAGTTTTGGTGATACCTTGTTATCAGAGTTTCTTAATTTATTTTTAGCTCAGTGGTGAACATGTAATCTTTAATCTCATCCCTGATGTGCTCTCCCCTAATTGAGGAGGAACATACAGCATGTCAATGTCTGAACAGAGCATTGCATGTCTCAGACACTATGCAAGCTCAAGGAATTTGCACCAGTAAAATTGGTTTTGTGTGCAAGCCCAGTGTTGCAAATTTAGGATTTCAACATGCAGAGCACTCATTGGTGTCTGTCACTTCAGTCATTCAGCTTTGGGGATTCCCTCAGACTAGGCACAGATAGTCACCTGCAGGCCGAACAGCTCCCAGGCCTAATTTGTGCAGTCACCCACCACACACAATCAATGTGAACTTGATAGACCATTTTCATGTTGTTGTGCTTTTTCTGTATGGGTTTTGAAAAAAAAGTGGAACAAATAAACATGAGTTTGGCTAACATTATGCTTGTCTCCGGAGTCTTTCTCTACACTCTCACACACCTGGGAAACAACCAGAGTGCTTGGAGGAAAACATGCAAAAACATGAAATTAACTACATCAAGACAGGTTTAGGATTAAGCTGACTTGTGAGAACATGTGTCTGAACATATAAGAACAACAAAAAAAAAGTACTTGCTTTCCTTTCTGTACATTCCCACAGTGGCAGGTGGCACCAGGAATTATTATGTACCACTGAGCCAGTGGATTGTGTAAGTGGAAGACTTATGTGGTAACCTTTAGAAATAGTGGAATATTCCCATTTAACACAATCAAAAGTCTTTGCACAGATACCTTTAACATTGTGTTATGTCCAGCACACTGTATTATGTTGTACTGTAGTGCGTAAACAAATTAGGTGAGCACAAACCTTCTTGGTACTTTAAACCTATCATCATGTGTTTTTAGAACAGCTGAAATCTGGAAGACAATACTCTGTTGGCACCATTTGCATCAATACACTTTTGTCTGCTTCGTTTGATTCCCTTTTTATTCAATCGTTTGTTTGTTTGTTTTCTTTTCTCTTTTTTTTGTTGTTGTACACAAAATCAAAAAAATTCCAGCTCCAGGTTCTTTTTTCTTTTTCTTTTTTCATTTCTCTCCTTTTTTGTTATGCCTGGCGTCTAGCCTTTTCTTATACATGTAAAGCTGGATTGGAGTTAGGGAGGGGTGGGGTGGGTGCTATAGGGATTTATAAGGAGGTTATAAATTCTGTATTGAAACACTACATGTCTACCCTGTAATATCCCTGTTTAAAATCAATAAAAATATTGTTGAGAGCACTTTTGTCTGCTTCTTGGTCCATGCATCATGTAAAAACTACAGAACAAATTTTAATAGGGTTTTCAAAGGTGTATTTGGCTGAGCTTAAGGTAAAATAAAGGCTTTGTTTCATCACAATCTGCCCACAGGAAAAGAAGATATGCTAATCTAAAATTTAAATGGAAAATGCCCTTATATCATATAAAAATTGATCTTGGAAAAATCATTAGTTCATCTTAAAATTCAACAAATGGTTGTTGTAAATTTTTTAAAATGCACTTATAAGTGTGCAATTAAATTTCACGCAAACAAGGTCGCAGACAGATCTAGTATATTTTATATTGGCACGCAACAATTAAAGTGTTGAAGCAGCTGCAGACGGAATGCTGTCTTGCAAAGACCTGCACACATTTTACTGGAAAACTATTTGTATGTTGTCAAAATATTGCAACATGCCATAGCAAGATATAAATCTGATGAACAAAACTATGAGAGTTTCAAGTATTCAAGCATTCAGATGAAGGGGTTCGATGTATTATGAATAATCTAAACAATTGCAAAATTAATTGTATTTCATGTGATCATGGACAAGTGAAATTCCATTATTTTTAATGCACTGATTTTCATAGTCTATGATTATCAGATTCCTTTGGCTAAGTAAGAATATGTTTCACACACAGTCTCTACTTCATACAAGCCACCAAGGCTCCTCTTGGTACTCTGGTTTCCTGCAGTCCAAAGATATGCAAAAAGTAGGTTCACTGGTAATTCCAAATTGCCTGCAGTGTGTTAGTGTATGTGCTTGTACCCTGCAATGGGGTGGCACCCCATCCAGGGTGTACCCTGCCTTGCCTGGGATAGGGATTACTGATATGGAAAATGATTTCATGAAGAATTGGCCTTGCAGTTCCAGTACTTTTAAATTGGAGTTATTCCTAAAAATTTGTTAACAATGTTAACATTACCAGGGTTGTGAGTCTGGCATCATCTCTGATCATCTTTCAGATTAAATAAGGTTTCTCTGATGTCCAGTTTACACCATATAACATCACTTAAACTTTGCTGACTCTGAAAAAGTTCTAGGAAAAAGAAAATAACTGTATGGTAGCAGTATTTATTGAAAATACACTGTTATACATCACTACATGGTTGAACAAGAAGCACACTATATGATATCTATGGGTATTACCACCACTAGCACTAATGTGTGGTTCACAATATATCAGCTACACTGTAAAAAAATGTATCATAAAAAACGCTCAAATGACTGGCTGCCAAACAAAAACCATAAAAATATGGTAAAAATTGTTATTTGTGTAAAACACTGTTATTTTACAATTTTTCACCTAAATTTCTATGATTAAACACCTTCAATAAACATCACTAGTTTTTTTTTTTAGATAAAAAACGTTATTTTATGAATTTTCCCTAAATTTATACAATTAAACACCTTTACTAAAGCAACAGCACTAGAAGTATAGCAGTGAAACCGTTAATTTACAGACTTTTGCTAAATTTATACGATTGAAGACCTTCATTAAAACAGCAATAGATGTGTATCAGCAAGATGTTTTTAATTTACAGTTTTTTCCCAAAATTATTACAATGAAACACCTTCAATAAAGCAACAGCATTAGACATTTAGCAGGGAAACACTGTTATTTTACAGATTTTCCCTAAATTTAAGATCAAACACTTTCAAATAAAGCAACAACACAAAGAACCCTGTTATTTCATAATTTTTAAAATAAATTTCTATGAACACAGAAATGTATAGACAATACAGAAAGGATCTCTACACAGTAAAAGATTGGACTCAAAATGATCCAAGGTTGAAGGAGTTCCCTTTTAAATCATCATGAAAAGATTCAAAGTACAGTGGAACCTCAAACTGCGAGTACTGTAACAAGCAAAGATTTGTAATAAATTTTGACATGAAAAACAAGCAAGCTTTGGTTTACGAGTACCGACCCAGATAGCACAGGTACGTCGTGGAGACGTCTGCTAAAGAGCGTATCATCTGGTAAACATCGCATTAGTTTTTTTATAGTCGTATTTTGTCGTCTGTAGATTGCCTGTTTGAGCTGTTAAATGATACATCGTCTTTACATCTATACGACGTCTATACGACGTATCTTTATCATCCGAAA
>JAQQZS010000038.1:11590419-11603622 GCA_030068045.1 Platyallabes tihoni
ATCGAGCCTGGCCGGGAATCGAACCCAGACCCTGGAGGTGCAAGGCAACAGTGCTAACCACTACACCACCGTGCCGCTGCTGAAGGGCTCATAATAAGGCCAATTAAAATAATATATATATATATATATATCAGGAAGCATTCATGTGCCATTTCCTGGCCTGAATTTCACACTTGTTTTTCATAACTTTATAACAGTGAATATTTAATTACTCTGGGCTCCATCTGACAAAGTGACTTACCCCTATTGACTTAGGCTCTCCTTTCTGTAAGCTCCTTTTCAGTTCCTCCTGTTTGCCTGTTAATTTGTTAACATTCTGGTCTGTAGTTGCATTGACAGTCAAGTCACTTGACACTGTCAACGCCATTCTCATTTAGTGCCTAGACCTTCAAGAAAAAAGAAGCATGTAAGGTTGCATATGACTTTATGGGTCTTCAAAATGTCTGGTAATTTTCAAGCAAATTTACCACAATGGTCATGCTTCTTATTTCTTTATAAGCCAAAAACAGTTTTCAGGAAAAAAAAAAGCACCTTTTCCTTAATAGTGCCTTACTTATGTATACGAAACAAACAAACAAATAAACTAATTGAAGAATCTTCATCAATATAATTTTTAAGCAATGAGACAAGTCGTGGACATTTTGAAACAAAAATGCAACTTTTATAAGTCTCTATGTAATCCTTTACAGTCCCCAAAAAACATTTTATGTGTCTTATGTATGATGTGAAAATCTTAGAGGGTCAAAATATAAAAATACTAACCCAAGCTTTCCAACTGGTAAATACGGGGAAAACAAAATCCTCTCAGTGTGCTGTAAAGGACACATGACAGAAATAATTGAATCATAATTAATTTGCTTTTTAAGGATTGATGTAATGTATGGTACAGTGTAGGGTATAGTAGTATAGCATTAACTTGTATCATTAAGAAACCTATGCAACACCCTTTAGTTAGAAGAATTCCATCCATCCATCTAGGAACCTCTCTAGGGACTGTGAAGGCCAATTGGGACTATTGTATTTATTCCCATTTTGAACAACCATGGTAGGAACCACATCCCGCACATTCATACACTCATTCACACACTAGGTCAATTTGGGAACAGCAATTAGCCTAATCTGCATGTCTTTGGACTGTAGGAGGAAACCGGAGAACCCGGAGGAAACCCACCAAGCATGGGGAGAACATGCAAACTTCATGCACACAGACCTGATGAAGGAATTGAACCAAGGACCTGGAGACAGTACTAAACACTAAGCCACCATGCAGCCAGTTAGTAGAATTATTATTATTATTATTATTATTATTATTATTATTATTAATAATAATAATCATAATCATAATGAGAAGAAGAAAGAGCAGATTTAAATATACATTGAATTCATGAGAAGGAACAAGCAACTACCAGTAAAGAAATCAGTTTTTTTTTTTTTTTTTGCTACACGAATGACCTTTAACAACTTAAATCGTTCTATAGTTGTGATGTCTGGTTTTCTCATTCTTATAGGTATTTTGTCTATCGTAATATAAACATTATGAAAAACAACCTAGTAATTTGGGGATTTTGAAGCAGAAGTTTAAAAAATCTATAATAAATTATATAAATGATAATAAATATATAAATAATGATAATAAACTTTACATGAGGACGATGGCCAAAGCCAAGTATTAACCTTGGTGGTAAACTACTGTTACCTACTAGTTAGTGCCTAAATATGCTGTTTGGTACGCAGATGAGGTAATTACACATTACACATTATTTATCATGCGGCATTTTTAATACAATTCGATTATTATTAATGCTAACTTATTAACCTACCTAAAGCTGCAAACCTTCCACTTCGGTTACACTGTCGAGAGAACAAAAATGAAGCGCACACACGTCCTGCCCGCTTACCCCCTTTTTCTCCGAAAGAAAACGGGTCTCTCCAAGCAGCACCCTCCCGTCCCTCCCCTCCTCCCTCCCAAGTGTACTAACGCGCTTTATTTCTCTGCTCCTCTATATCATCACGACTCCTGCTCAGTGTTCTCCTGCTGAATAAAGTGATAACGGAGACAAGAAAAACTTCTGTCAAAGTAAGTCAATAGTTTTGATTAGACCTCGGGGGGGAAAAAAAACGACACAACAGACACGCTCTTTTTAATTTCAAGTCAACTGTTAAAAGTGTATAGTATTTATTATAGGTATGTGGGAGTGTATTTTCTCACAGTAAGGTTTGTGCAGTCTTTTTCGTTACGATAAACTACTAACAAAAGTTTTGTCATTCGCTACAGAGACATCATTTTTTTTAAGAATTTGGGGTGTGTGTGTGTGTGGGGGGGGGGGGGGTTGCAATATGGGGGTGTTACTGACCGGAAAAAAAACTGAGGACTGTGTTGCCAGATTGGTAAATATAGCATCTAATGCATGGGTTGAAGTAATGCAGGAACACTGTTTAGCAATCCCTATCATTTACATCTTAATCAACTTACTGGTTAATTCATTCATTCATTCATCTTCTATATGGGCTTGGTTTGATGAGACTATGATTGCACCTCTGCAGTCTGAACCTGAATCCAAAATGTACCCATAAAATGTTATCACTTTCATTTATATATGCAGGTTTTTTTTTTATTTTTTTTTAAATATTTCATATTGATAATGTGGCAAATACTTCTAAACTAAGTGGCATTTGCACCTATTTAAGTGAAATCTCACGCATTCTTATTTTAGTTCTATTAGCTATATTGATCTCTGTTATAATAGTGAACAATGGACATAGGTCTGTGTTGCAGCACAGACCTTGACAGTAAACAGACTGTCCACAGACATATTTATTTACTTATCATTTTACCTAATCTGCATTGACTTTCACTACCACAGTCTTACACCACTCAGAGCTGTCACATTTAAGTTCTGTAACTCAGTTCCACGTCTCAGTTTGCATTATTCTGTCCATTGAACATTCATCACCATTGGTGGGGCAGTGGTGGGTCAGTGTGTTAAGGCTCTGAGTTACAGATCGGAAGATCAGCGGTTTGAGCCCCAGCTCCGCCAGGTTGCCACTGTTGGGCCCTTGAGCAAGGCCCTTAACCCAGGGGCGCCATAAAATGGCTGACCCTGCGCTCTGACCCCTGCCTACTAGCAAGAAGCTGGGATATGTGAAGAATAAAGAATTTCACTGTGCAGTAATGTATGTGTGACAAATAAAGGCTGAACATATACATTGCCTATATTTGTTCATATTTAATCGCATTCTTTACATATATTTACATATATTTTATATATTATATTCTGTTTTCTCTTAGTCATTCCTGTTTAACCATGTGTCATCTACCACATGGGTACCTTTAAAAATTATTTTTCTGATGGTACACTCTACATTGATGTTGATATGCTCTGTCGTTTACAGTTGATGATTTGTACTGTAAACCACATGATTATTTGTTACTATCCTTGCTACTATATATTTGAAATTTCTTTCAGCATTAATAACGTACTCTATCTATCTATCTATCTATCTATCTATCTAGTATCTATCTAATATATACAGGCGTATGAAAGGAATTTCAATAATTCATCATCTTAATACGAATAATTCATCATATTAACTGTCGAGAGAACACAAATGAAGCACACACAATACTGTATATTTTAACATAAAACTAATCATTTTTTACAGCTTTTAAAGACATCATATTAAATTGACATTTATTTTAACATGTTTCTTGCTGTACATTTCATAATTTCATTCACATTTTTTGTAACATCATACAAAAGAGCTACATTGCTAACAACTTTCATGGCTTTTAATATTTTCTCAGTTAGTACAGACATTTGTCATGTATATTGTGCTGGCTGCTGCTTTCAGTAAGAACAAATAGTTTTACTTACACACTTGGAGTAAGTTTTGTTTGCTGTTAATAATGCTTTATCAATAAGTAATGCTAAATAATATTTTTTAGGAGATTAAAAATGAATCCTAACTACTGTGTTTAAAGAAAATTAGTTGTTTCATGTTTACATTGAAAGAAGTCAAACATGAAAAAAAAAACGATTAAGCAAATTGATATTAGGACATGTAATTAAAAAACAGAATTTTGCTTTTCTCTCTTCACAAAAACGCTTTTAATTTCCAAAACATTCATTTTAATTACATTTATTTTAGTCTTACTTTTTTTCCCTCTACCAGTTCTTTCTTCCTCTATTTTCTATCCATTGCTCAGGGATGTGTGGCTTTAAAAGTTCAAAAAATATTACTTTATAAATTGCTAATTAATTTTTGACTTTACACATGTCTAATTCAGGTCAAAAGTAAATGTAATTTGGATCCACTTTTAGCATAGTTTTGTGTGTATATAATATATATATTTTCTGTACTTATCAAGACTTACACACTCATTGCGAAAGAAATTCTATCAGAATAGCTGATTAAAGGGAGCCATTGATAGTCGTCTATAGAGTTTGCATTTTTATGAGAATAAATTCATGTTTAAGGCACTGTGAGAGAAGCACTATTTATGAAACTATGGGTGATGCTGGATAACGTTTTTACACTTTTTGAATGCTGGCCAATCTGGCAACTCTATCTTGCGTGTCCACCCCTTGTTTCTGTGTTGATGAACTAGAGTTCATTGTACACCATTTTGACTGTCTGTTTGTCAGTGCTTTTGCCATTCATAAGCTAAAATACCACAACTTTTGCGGGCGTGGTTATAAATTTGTTCTTGTCTGATAGTATGAAGCCATGTTTTTTAAGGGGTGTAGAGCCTGCATCTGCCTCCAAACACATTTTCAGTTTGCATTCCACAGTGTTGAAACCAGAACATGTGTTTTTCATCAAAGCTCCCTGTCTTTCTTGCTCTCAGTGTATCTTTTTTCACGTTGGATTTGTCCCAGTATCCACTCACTTCCTCTGCAGAAATCTCCTGTGAAAGAATAAATACACTTCAGTTGCTTAGTTAATATTCAAGTCATTCTTCCTGAAGTTCACTGCAGAATAGTAATTGTAGATAAAAATTATTACTTTTTGTATGCTTACAGTGGAGTTTTTTTTAATCATAATTTTTAGAAATGCATCATTATAAAAGTCAATTGTGACCCCTGCAGCATGCATTTCACCAGTAAAAAGAATTTGTTTTACTATTCCCTCCTCCCTTCTCAAACCTTCCATGCAGAAACCAATTTGAATGCTTTGATTTGGATCAACAAAGAAGCCAATGTATTATGTAAGAAAACAACACATGACTAACTGTGCAGTTATATAAAAATGAAATGGAGTGCCATTATCACCTTGAAACACATAATTTTGTTATAACTGCACAGTGAATGGCATGCCACACATTTAACAGTTTAAAGTTATATGAAGTAATGCTGTGTATCTAATTTCTAATGCAGGGCTTTGGAAAGTTAGTTTCTGGTATCACTTAGGTTAATGCCATGAGAAACAGTCATTTACTCCCAGACCTAAAGCATAACTCCACTGTCCTGAAGACTTTTAGATGATTGGAAACTTTGCAAGCACAGTGAATGTTAAATTAATTTGCCATTATATTATGCTTATTAGAATATTACACATTTTACTTTGCTAACAAAACATCTATTTAGTATTAGTCTTAAGTTATGGACCATCTACTGTGTCACCACTTGTGTATGAAGTATGAACTGTTATTATAGACACAATAATTTACTAGAATGAGCATATATAAACATATAAGTTATATTCCAGCCAGAATCATTTTATGATTTCATACAAAGGTAATGCACACCTTCTGTCCAATCAGATGCAAATATTATAAAGACCCAAATATTAGAAGATTAGTCCATTATTCAATGTACCACCTTGCGCACTATATATTAATAAACTAGTGTACACTTCCTATATACTGTAGAAATATGCAGTATGTAAATGAAAAAGGAGTTTTACAGCTAATCAAATTGAATGGCAAAGAATGCTGGTATCCTATGCATCATCAGTGCATCGCTTCATGTGTATCCCTTCTTACCCTGACGGACCCATATCGCTGGAATAGAGTCAGAAGTCTAATCTTTATGCTAGCAATTTGAAGTATTTTTTCTTTGATTAACCTCACAAGCAAATGGCCACACATCGATTTAGTCACAATCCTGTGAGTTCATGTTGCACTGTACATGTGGAAATGCTCTTATTTTCAATATTAAATGTAGCTGCGATATCTACTGTCAATAATTTATGATGCAACTTTGTACATTTTCATTTATGGTTATTGTCTCTCTACCACATGTAGTCCGACCACATGTTTCTGCGAAGTTGACGGTTTAGTACAATCTTTCCAGGTTTTAATAATGTGTTGGAACGTTCTTAACCCAGTCCCAGTAATATCAGGAGTCTCCTTGAAGTTGTGAACACACACACACACACACACACACACACAATTAAGACAATACTGCTGTTCCCCTGCCGTACTTTTTGACTTCATTAAGAGAAATACAATCCAGTGAAAAGTGCCAGAGAAAAAGTGTATTGTGAAAAAGTGTAGTGCCAGCTAAATCATCTAAGCTGTCTAAAACAGACTAAGTAAGTAAGTAACTAACTAACTAACGAACTAACTAAATAACTAACTTAAAATGAATGAATAAGTTTAGTGGCCAATGGTTAGCACAGTTGTTTCACACTTTCACAGTTGTTTCACATGTTCTCCCCATGCATTGTGAGTTTCCCCCGGTACTCCAGTTTTCCACACAATCCAAAAAATGCAGTAGAATTATTTGGATTTCGAATTTGCTGAAATTTGTGAATGTGTGTGTGTGTAAGAACAATAGCACAGTCTTGCACACCAACCAAAACATTTCATTAAAACACCCATTTACAGTATACATCAATGCCTTGAGTCTTTGATAAATATGAATTCAGTGAATTCCGTGATTTTTGTATTTTGCCAATTCAACTTGTGGTGTGATAAAAGTTCACTATAACCCTAATTGTGCTTTGGTGACATCTGGTGGTTAACATGTTTTATTCCCAAGAAGACATAATTGACAAGGAGTCTGGTAACAGTTGTTCTTCCCATTTTGTCCCCTGTCCACTCAAGGGCAAACATAGGGTAATCCTACATGGCAAGTAAGAATGTGCCATTTGTATCTTTACATTTCTAACAATTTCTATCCTGTATCAAGCCCATTCAAAAAATCTTTGACAGAGGGTAATAGTATCTATTCCTAATTTGAAACCGCTGTATTATATATACAGTACATATAAGCACATACAGTATGGGTGAAGAATTTGATTGGGAGGAAACCCACTGAGCATGTGCAAACTTCACACACACAGACTCAAGTCCGGAATTATTTAAATTCATTGAAAGTTAGATTGCAAATCTATTCCAATGCACGTATTGATGTTCAAAATTTTTTTCTTTTAAGATGGCAGAGTCACAGATTGAAGCCCCTTGCAAACTGCATCGTCCGTTCAGGGTTTATGATCCTGAAGTTATAGCGGTAAGTGATTGACTTTCACAGCCAGAAAAAATATAATGATGAGATATGAGTCTGTATGGGTCTGTTGTTTAGACTTTTATTTATTTTGTTCGTCAAAAGAGAATAAAATCTGAACTTTTTTTTCTTTTTGTAAATGGCTTTCTGTACCAGTAAATGGATGTTTAAGTCTGACCTGATGCCAATATGTGTTGCATTTTCATGTAGTTAAAAGCAGTGTTTCAGTGTTTCTCCTGATTATAATTTTCCCGATTATTTTTAACTCATCAGGGCAGTGGTATCTCGGAGGGTTAAGGCACTAATATATTTCATAAGGTTGGCAGTTCAAGCCCCTGCTTCACCAGGTTCCCATTATTGGGCCCTTGAGCAAGGCCTGGGATATGCAATAAAAAGAATTTCACTATGCAGTAATGTAAATAAAGGCTTAACTTATTTCTCTGTAGTTCAGTGTTAAATATGGCTCTTTATCTCTTACAGGTTATAACAATATTACTTGGCCTGTTCCAAGTGCTTATGGGATTTCCGGCATACTACATGAGCTTCAACATACAAAAGCTATACATATGCCCAGTTTTTGTAGGAGCAGTAGTAAGTAAATTATTAACTTTTTAATGCCTGCAAGTTATCATTCAACTTGACTTCATGTCTTGTTTGTTCTTTATATATATTTTAAATTAACAGTCTACCTTTAAAAGTAAACATCAACAACAGAGCACACGACAATTAATTGTCTAAACTTTCTGTAATAATTATTTTATGTCATCTTTATGCAGTATGTGACTGGAGGATCATTTGCAATGGCTTGTGAAAGAGCACCTAGCAGGAAGCTGGCAAGTTTTTTTTTTTCTTTTTTCTGAAGTATTAAGTTTAAAACCAAATAACTGGTATATGTTCAGAATGCAGCTTAAGCAGCTAGCTTCAGTTAATTTCTTAAAATGTCTGACTTACTAACTGCAGATTAAACGGAGAAAACTAACAATGTTGTAAAATACAAATCGCAAAGAGCTCATCTTTTTGATACTACTGTAAATGTTCGTGTTTCCTCTTGTTTCTCTTGTTTCCAGGTGAAAAGCTGTCTGTATGCCGGTGTCTTCGCGTTGTTGGTGGGATTCACTGCCATTGTTGTTTACAGCTATGGAATCAGTGACATAAAGTCTGTTCAAGGCTGTGAACATGGCATTGATTTATTACCTTGTCCACAGCATGGAGTCATTGTGAGTTACCATGTCTCTAATTCTCGAGTGCTGTTTTTATTTGAATTTGCCCTTAATTACAATATTAAGCATACAGTATCATAATGAAATATTTCTAAAATCTGCAAAAGCTGTAACCTTTTTTTTTTATATATATTTCTTTACAGGAATATTTCAAAGCAATTTCAGCACTGCTTTTGATTTATGACATGGGAGCATTCACTCTTCAAGGCTTCCTTTTATTTTCAGCTATGAAAGGTTTGAAAACAAAATAAAAAGAAACAAGCTTTAATGCATCACTATATTACAGTACTTGCATTACTGAGAAACTGTAAAATACCATGTATAACCCCGTAATTAAATTTTATGTTTATATAATTCCTTATTTCATATTTTTTCTAAAATAAAAAATGAAGTAAACATGCTGCTGTAAATGATAGCATTTTGTGTGTGGAGACTACATATGGAATCATTAGCTGAAACTGTTCACATTACACACAGGCTACCAAAGCAATACCACATGAAGGGGGATTGTTGTATTGGTGGATATACAACATTCCACCAATACAGCATTCCCCTTTCATGGTGGTGGACAGTCCTGTAAATAAGTTCATTTATTTCCATTTATTATTTTCATTTAATCTGCTTTAGAATATCAGCCACATTAACTCTTTGGTTCTGAGATTGAATCCCAAATTGCATTAAATAGAAAGCTAATGCACTATATAGGCTGTACAATCCATGGTCACATTCACCAAGTAGTTCCCTTAATCAGGGGTTGTAGCATGATTTAAATTTGAATGAGTGGATGAATTGGCCAAATTTAAATTTGAATGAGTGGATGAATTGGATATGTGGCCAGATGAAGCCACATATAGGTGTCGAGGCTTTCCAGCCAATAGTTTCACCAAAAGATTTATTCATGAACTTCATTCAAGGGCTCATTGTACTGCCATCTAGTGGACAAATTTTGGGTAGCAACTAGATCGTAACATTGCAAGAAGCACAGTTAATATGTACATGCAGCTCTAGTGTTCAATGAAATGTTTATGCACATATTTAACATAACTCTGAACTCTTATTAACTGAAAAGTGCACGAGCCTTTACTTAAGCGCCGAATGAGTCGGTCACGTGATTCCGGCAACCGCGAGGCTTCGTTTGTCATTTGTCATGTGACTCTCAGGGAACTTACGTTACTAGAATTCATTCTTGTGTGGCTCAGATGTATTTCAGAATGAACCTAAAACAAGTAAGAAGTCAAAGTGTTTTTTAAGATGGCATAATTCTATCAGGTGCGTTTTCTTGCTGAAAGTGCTTATGTGACTTCTGTGGTTTTTGGCAGGCAGTTCCTCAGTATGGTGGACTATACAGACTTACTTTCACTCATGCTGCCACCACAAGTTAGTGTGATTAACGGTTAAATTAATACTCTGGACGCAGAGAGATACATGTAGTTAAACGTCCCAGTGTTGCAATCCATCACCAGATAGAGAGACATATACATGTATTGTAGATAGAAAAATAAGGAAAAGAAAGAAACTCTACAGAGGATTTAAGGGAAAACATTACAGGAAAAAGATGGAAAGCTCAGAATTACAGAGAATCTAGATTATGCTAAAGAAAGAAAAGAATCATACAATAGAAGAGGTTTTAGGGGGGAAAAAAGGATCCCAAAATAAATATTTGAGTCCTTTTATACAGGCCCCGGTGTGTAACAAAACACTGGAGGGCCATTCTATGTACTGTACACATAAAAGGTTGAATTTGGCTGATAAAAACACACTCCTCTTTCACACTTAGAATTTGTTTAACAGCAATAATTAACTGTTAAACTTTATGAATACACAGAAAGAGATTAATGCATTTTTATTACTTTAAGTACATTCAGTTGAAGAATTCACACTGTTTTGTTATTGGTGCTCCCTATAATCTAAACATTAAATGCTTATAAATATTTTTTTTCTCATTACAACCTGGATATTTATTTAAAGGCGAATGATAAGAGGAATGATCAGACCAAATTTTTTTTTATTAAAATTGCATTTTTTTCTTTCTAACCAACAGTAATTGATGAATATTTAAACAAAAATAGTTGATATTAACTCTAAAATATTAATAATTAATTGCACAACTAATCAACTAAAACAAAACTTAAAAATGTTTTCTACCAAGTTAAAAAAATTTCATACTCATTTTACTAATTTTCTTTTGATTCTGTAAAGCTGCATAAAGCTGTGACATGACCATTGTTAAAGGCAATATACAGTATAAATAAAATTGAATTGAATTTTAAAGTTGTATTTGGCTTTCATATTGAATTTTATTAGCCATCTAGGATTTCATCTTATACATGAAATAAGACACATTAAATCCTTTTGTTTCAAATCCCTAACCTTTTGTTTCAAAATATACTTTATTTTGTATATGCTACTTTATTTGTAGCATTCTATGAAACACAAAGTTTTAACAATAATTAATTTATGCAAATGTATCATTTATCATTTTAATTTTTATGCATAAAAATTCAAATTATTCCTATAACTGTTGATGTTGTGAAGTCTACTTTGGTTAAAAAAGTGTTCAATTTGTCAGTGTCACTTTCTCTCTCCTTTGCTGAATGTGTTACTTTTTTTAACCATATTTCTTCCTCAAATATTATAATTTTCCATAGTCACCTGACTAAGCCGTCCTTTAATAAACATTCTGACATGTTCATTAAATATTTGCATATTTGGAAACTTCAAGTTTTTTATGCTTCTATTATGGTGAAATGTAT
Organism: Platyallabes tihoni; assembly: GCA_030068045.1. Taxonomy (NCBI): domain Eukaryota; kingdom Metazoa; phylum Chordata; class Actinopteri; order Siluriformes; family Clariidae; genus Platyallabes; species Platyallabes tihoni. The sequence goes on from JAQQZS010000038.1 coordinate 11,601,844, forward strand.
TATATAAGTTGTTTATACTAAAAATAAATATTTTAATCGTTGTTTAACATCCAGTCATTCAAAGTATTACATACACTCTCGGAAATAAAGGTACAGTTTTGTACTAATGAAGGTACAAATCATTGTCACGGGGCAGTACCATTCGAGGGCACAGAACTGTACCTTAATATAGAGAAACAAATTTGTACCAATTCTGTTTGTACCATCAAGAACATTATTTGTACTATGGGCAACCAAAACATACCTTTTGTTTTATAAACTTGCTGGTACATTATTATATTTTGATCAAAGGTACAAATCATGTCCTTGAAGTTACCACCCCAGTGACAAGCCCTTTTGTACAGTGGGTCAAAAAAGTATTTAGTCAGCCACCAATTGCGCAAGTTCTCCTACTTAAAAAGATGTGAGAGGCCTGTACTTTTCATCATAGGTATACCTCAACTATGAGAGACAGAATAAGAAAAAAAAATCCAGAAAATCACATTGTAGGATTTTTAATGAATTAATTGGCAAATTCCTCGGTAAAATAAGTATTTGGTCACCTACAAACAAGCAAGATCCTCAAATCCTGCAGTGCCAGATGTGTCACCCACTTAAGCCAGTACATGTCCAGGCCTGTCTGAAGTTTGCTAGAGAGCATTTGGATGATCCAGGAGAGGGTTGGGAGAATGTCATATGGTCAGATAAAACCAAAATAACCCTAACCCTTTCCAGCATAATTTGCAAATAAATTATTTTAAAATCCAATGTGATTTTCTGGATTTTTTTTCTTATTTTGTCTCTCATAGTTTGAAAATTACAAGCCTCTCTCATCTTTTTAACTGGGAGAACTTGCACAATTTGTGGCTGACTAAATACTTTTTTGCCCGACTGTACCTTAATGGTGTCTAATGTGTTCCTTTGGGAACTATAAAAAAAAGTAATTTTCCTATTGAATAAGACATTCAATCAATTTATTATGAACATATATGAAATATGTTTGAACACTGCCATAGATTATAGTAAAATATTCTGTAAAAATACATCTTTCATGTTTACAGTAAACAAATATGTAAACTAAATAAAACACTTCAATTAGTTGAAAAACCTTTCACAAAATATAATGACACTAAAATTGTACAGTATATAAAATGCAATTTTCCATCTACGATATAATTTTCCAAAAACTGTTCACAATACAATTTAAACTTTTAAATTAATTTTTGCCCAATTACACAAAATACCATTGCATTTAACCAACATTCTTTCAGAGCAAAAATGAAATAAAAAGCATCAAAAACACAGTAGCGAGATGTGCACAAACCTGGTGACTTTACATATCTGGAAAACTCTTAAATGACTGCAGCAACTTCGCAAATCACAGCTGTTGCTATCCCCAGCTAAAAGTTATTGTAGGCAGTGGATAGTAAATGCTACATGCTACATACTTAATATTATGCTCATTAATTGTTTTAAATAAATTAAAATCTGTGCAAATGTCTTACATCATTGGATGCAAAGATAAATAAGCTAACTTAATTATCCCTTAGCGGTCTGCAGGTGTTTTGAGGCCCTGAAGAAGTTCTGACCTGTCCTGACATTTGTGTATTTTTCAGTTACTTATAAACATATAAATGGCTAAAGTCTGATTACTGTACACTGTATTCAGCACAAACTGGGCTACAGTACTATGTGAGCAGCATGTACAGTGGCTTGCAAAAGTATTCGGCCCCCTTGACCTTTTCCACATTTTGTCACATTACAGCCACAAACATGAATAAATTTTATTGGAATACAAAG
>JAQQZS010000038.1:11615531-11629159 GCA_030068045.1 Platyallabes tihoni
GGGTTAACATGTTTTTTTTTTTTTTTTTTTTTGTTTTGTTTTGTTTTGTTCCCCCTCTGACACCTCAGTAAAAGACTTGATCCTAAAAAACTGTCAGAGACCAAAATGGACATCAGTCAACTTTGGACTTGGTTCAGTTCCTGGCTGTTCTAGCATGTTTTCAGATCTGAGATTTCAAAGTGTTGGATGTGCTGATTGAAGTTGCCATTATGTTTAATATAATTCAATGGAATTGTGTTGCTATTTGGCCTCATAGGGCTACAGTCCATAATTCAGAATCATGTTTTTTATTTAAATAGTAATGAAAAATGTCACACTACTTATTCATAACAACCATTTGTCAATGTCTCCTTTCTGGTTTGTGTAACTGCTTTTTTTTTCTCTAGAAGGTAACGCCACTACCGCTGATTGAAGACACAGACTACTATACAAAATGTCTACATGTTAAACACCAGGTTTTCTGGTACTTTTATTTGGGTGCTCTATTTGACCTTGAATCATACCGTCTATCTTGTTACAAGAGTAGTCATTTCTGAATTTAATGCAACAGCGATCCTTCTCCTTCATTTCCCCATTCCATCTCGTCCGTCTGCTGAAATGACTTTATGTTCCTCTGCTCTCCCTCACTCTTTCTTAACCTTTTTGTTTTGGTCATATCTCCCTTTTCCCCCCCTGTACAGCTTGTCGACTCATGTCAACAATGAAAATTACATGAAGGGACTGTTTAAATACTCTAGTGATTTATATAAACAAATTATAATAATAATAAAATAATACTAATAATGCTAAATTAAAAACAAGGGGAATATAATATATCTTTATTTGCTATAGCACAGTATATGGGGTGGTGCTTGAGGTGAAGAAACCATAACGCAGCACAGTGAGCTTGCAAGGGAGTTTGAGCTACATAACATCCTTTGGATTTTACATACAGCATTCTATAAGCACCGTGACACTGAAAATGTTGTAAAATGACGATTAAACAGCCAAGTTAGCCCTTAGTTTTTTGTTACAATGGTTTATTAGGGCTTCATCAGTTATAAATGTTATTAATGACCGCCAAACCTCTGGTTCACATGACATGGACTGGATGTAAATGAAGGTTGTATGTATTTCCCTGCAGCACCCCCGCTTTTTGGAGTGTGTGTCTTCTATGTGTTGGTTTCTAGAATGACCGATTTGAATGACATTTGCACTCCACAATAACAGCTACCGTCCCTACGGTACAAGGGCCTGGGGGCGAGCCTACGAACCGCCAGCTTTAGAAAAGATGCTCTGGGTAAATGTTTGAATTTTATTTTAGCAGTCATTACTTGGAAGCAATCAAAAAAAAAAAAAAAACCTAGATGCATCCCCAATCAAACCTCATGGCTTTAATGAATTAACAAACTCAGTAATTAACACTCAGGTTCGGAGTTAAACCCTGTCATCTACAGGCCGTCCTCAGGACCCGTATCGAGGGAGAAAGCTGACACGAGAGAGGGGAAATGGGGTATATATTTAGTCGCACACTGTGATGTGCAGCATTAGAGGAAAGACATTCTTTTGGGTTGATGGTGATGACTGTAGCCTGTTAAGTGTATTATTTTTATTTTTATTTCCTTTGGTGTGGATATTAAACACTGAAGTTGATCTATGAAAGATGTTGTCTGCGTTATCATGTGTGAGTCAGTGATTTCCTGGAAAGGGAGCGTGATGCCCTGTTTTGCCCTTGCTAATTAAAAGCATTTAATTTCAAAGCAAAAATTAATAAAAACAAAACTTTTGACACTTTATAAGGAATTTTAAATACAGTTTGTACATTCAATGTTTAATTTTAATAAGCATTAGGTTTAGAGGCTTTTTAAAATTTTTTATTAAATTAGGCAAATCAACAGTCACCTTGACTCACTTTCCAAGTGTATTGAAATACAGTTAAAACTGAATCATAATTGAGATTTGAGGAGGTGTTTCGGGGATTTTTGTTTGGCAAACCAAAATTTTACGGGGCCTTTCAACACTGCTACGGCATGGTAAACCAACAGAGCGAAGCTTGACAAAGACCGAGAGAGTGAAGGAGGGGAAAGAGGCGATAGGGAAAGGGTGTAAACAAAAAAAGAAGAAATGAGCAATAGTAAGATGAAAAAAAAGATGAGCGACTGGGTATTGGACTTGCATCACAGCATTCTGTGTTTCACCTTGAATTGTCATCTGTTGTCATTGTCTAGTTACAACAACAAAAAAAACAGAAATTATTGTCTGTCATAAAATGGGTCAAGTTCCAAAATTCCTAATCAAGTTATGCAAAGATGTGTTGTGTGGTGTTTAATTTTAATGGCTGTAATAAATTTTAATTCTATTTCATTTAGTAGTCTACAATAAACTCAGAGCCAGAATGTACAACCAGTTAAAAAGTTAAATGTTGAAGTAATCTAAAGGGGACATAAGGTAAAGAAAAATTCACTCAGTCATCTTGTGCTTCATGTATTGGCTCCACAAAAAGTCCAGGAACAGTTTGTTTAAAAATGATCACAGATAAAATTACTCACGACACTACATCACTGTTTCTCGGCCTCGTTTATTATGCCACGCATTGTGTTAACACCCACTTATTACAGTCTACATAGCTTTTTTTTGCTCAAGTTTGAGATTTTTTTCTTTTAGTCTTCCTTTGAAGTGAGGAAACGGAGCAGCTTGCAGAGAGCAACATTCAAAATGTGGAGATGCACTGTATGGAGAGAGTGAGTTAGACACAGACGATGGGGGAGGAGAAATGAAGAAAGGATAGATTTAACACCTCTGCCTGTTTCCTTTTACTTCATTTGTGGTTTGCTTGCTCTATCCATTGCCTTATGTGCTTTTCAGCTAAGGTAAGAACTTCATATTTTTTTCATTATTGCTTTACAGACGATTCACTTTAATCTAAAATCTTGGTGGTTTAATAAGGAAAAGGTGATGTAGTCCCAGATTGAGTTTAATTTTGCTCCAGATAGTGATCAGTTCCCTGAAGAACCCATAACCGTAAATGTTTCATATAATGATTAAACTCAGCATTAAATCTTCATTCGCTAATAGTACAGTTGTTTTACTTAGTTGAGATTTAGGCCTGAGACGGATCTACAGCAGTCACTCTGCCATTTAAGACTGAATGCTAAACACCGATCAGGGCCTATTGCTAGTTGCAAACTCGGTGTTGATTGCTGTGGTTCATGATGATTGCATCTTTAGCTATAAAGGCTTTATTTGTTCTTCATAAACAAAGCTGAATTAAAAGGCACTGTGGTTTTGGAAATTTACATGTGTTTTGCTCTGGTGTGCTCTTTTAATTCTGCGTATTCTTCACGTAACATCCTTCATAACAACTTCGCATGATGCTCTTGAAAGAGCATATTTTTCGTGTCAGTAGTTTACCTGTGATTGTAAAAGAACTTGGAAATTGAAATGAAATTTCATTTCCAATGGTGTCTGTATTTCTGACAGTTACTGATGGATTGCATTTTGCTGCTGGTGCTCATGCCGGCTGTCCTCGTTGGCGGTGAGTACTGCTTTTATTCTTTATATCATGGGCCATGATCAATGTTTCAATAACATGTACCTGGAGCATTATTTGGGAATTATCAGTTATATCAGAGATGATGAAGATCTACGGAGTAAATCCCTACAGGCCACAGAAACAGATTTTGCTATTATCTGTTATAAGTTATCTGAATTTAAATCGCTTATAAAGAAACGCCAGTTGGTGAAATGTGTTATAGAAAACTGCATTAAACTTTAAACAAGACACAAACTTAGTGTAGTCATGTCTTTCATCATCTGGTCAAATCTTTCTTAGAGTACTACATAATCTTTTAATGATACTAATGCTCTAGGTAGGCCTTTTCATGGACAGAACCCTACCCTACGATTTTCTGATTATATTAGTTATCATAGTTTTACAATGTGTTTTCTATCAGCAGATTAAAAAAGGGCCTGTGTTACCTCTATTGCATTTGAACTATACATTTTACAAAGGCTATGATACAAATGTAATAAACGTGCACCAATGTGCCGCATAAAGTCGAATGATAATTATTTAAGGCACTGTTTTAAATCTCATAAAAACAATACTGCATGTTTAATGCAGGAACATAATGCAGTCTAGCGCTTGCTTTACAACCACACATGATTCCTTTATCTGCTTTAACACTGATTAGAACTCACCCCATCTAAATGTTGTTTTAGATTTCATAACTTAATACAAATTCATCATTTCAAATTGCTACCTGCTAATCATTATATTAATGCAGGCCAATCCAAATTTTCAATGCACTCTTAAAAATCCTGCAAAACCTCAGCTTGCACAGTGCAACTATGTTGAAGCCACACTTTGGGGAAGCAAAAAGAACTACAAAACATAACATATTTTCAAGTGCAAACTATGAAAACAACAAAAGCAAAGCGCAAATGTTGACGTTGTCATGACCAGCCTATTACACTGATCCACAATATTCTGTTAATATTTATACTCTGAATAGGACTGATGGATGGATCGGTCCCTATTTTATAATATTCAGATTATATATTTTCTTGTATAATATATTGTGCATGGACTGTGTTTTTTTTTTTTTTTTAAAGATAATTCACTTTCCCACAGATACTCTGCACACGATACATACATGTAGATACATACGTACACACACGTGTATATTACTAGGCAGAATGTAAATGATTTTGGAAATTTATTTATGTTTTTATGCCAAAAACAAAACAAAAAAATATTTTCTTCACTTGTCATTTTTCACCTAGTCATTTATGGTCCATGTACTGGACTCTTTATCTAATAATGTCTCAAATATATTGGCAATGTTTAATATTAATGTTTTATATCAGCAATTACAGTAAAATTGTTTCTATGTTGTGTATATTGCATCTAAACTACAAATGTTATGTCATGCGTCAGTATGACTTATAAATTCTAATAAATTAAACTAGATTTTAAGCGCACCATTAACAATCCTGCAAAGCCTGAGCTTGCACGGTGCAACTGTTTTCAAGCCACACATTAAAAAAAAGAACTCCAAAATGAAGCATGTCTTCAAATGTAATCTACAAAAAGAGCAAGAGTGCAAAGCTGCAGCTGTCGGTTTTATCATATGACATAGGCTAGCATTATAAAAGCTTGTCATGACAGGGCAATAACAGCAAATATAGTTTAGACGGTTGTGGTTTTGGTATTAGTTCAAGTTAGCACAGTGGGGACTGGTTTGTAAAAAAAAAATAAATTTAATAATTCCAATAGATTTACACGTGAAAATAGTGATGTGCAATCGTAGAGCTCATATTTCAGTTTTCATATATACTGGCAGGATTTCTTTTATGTTTTATAACTGTTTATCCACTTATGATAAATAAATCAAATCTCTTAGTTTTTGTATTTAAGTACTTATTCATTGTCCACACATATTTTATCGGGTAGTGCTTTATTTAATTAGTTAGTGTAACTATAAATCTAGATTTGTTATAGTTACATTTAGAAAGTGTTTTGGCTTTAACACAAAATATTTTTTGCGCTAAAATGCCTCCAGTGTTTTAACTCAGCTTTTTTTTCCCAGTAAGACGATTTTTCCCAGTAAAATAAAATGTTTTACATTGCATATCATAGCTCATGTATACATATTTTTTCACTTTTATTTTCTAATTCTTAAGTATTTAAATTAAACACATTTCATTATGTTTAACCTTTTTGACATTGTATATTGGGAAGAAAAGATTACATGTATTAATTTTGCCAGCTTAATTCACTTATTTCTCCAATCAAAGATGTAGAGCTGAGAATTTAAAGGTTGATGAGTTGGCAAGCCATTTTGGCATTTGTCTTCTCACAGTTTTTTTTTTTTTTATTGTTTTTAAGATTTAATCTAAAAAAACGCATTTCTACTTATAGAAAAAATGTCAACCGATCACAACAATTTTCTATCATGTCTCAGCTGATAATGGCAAATGTGTAAAAAGGTAGATATTTTTTAAATGAGCTTAACTTATATAAGTGGTAATGTTGTGAGTATGTTAACTGTATTCTAAAGATTTAACTTTTTTTTTTATGTATGTACTTCAACTCAATAAAATTTTATTTGTACAGCACTTTTAACAGTGGTATAATTTATATTTTAGTATATTATACTGAATGTATAATATACTAAATGTATAATTTGGGCATCAGAGGTGTGCGTTCGAAACGACCTTGTCAGTCAGATGGCACAACATCCAACTCTGATTAATGGGATCTGAGTTTATTCAAGTAACAGGATTGAGTAAATGTTGCAAAACACAATGAAACTGTATGTTTAAGCTATAATACATTTACATTTAGGCATTTGGCAGACGCTCTTATCCAGAGCGACTTACTTTTTTTTTTTTATATCTCATTATACATCTGAGCAGTTGAGGGTTAAGGGCCTTGCTCAAGGGCAACCACCATTGGCAACTTGGTGGTTGTGGGGTTTGAACCTGGGATCTTCAGAACCGTAGTCCAATGCCTTAACCACTGAGCTACCCCTGGCCGCTTCAGTATAATAGATAACTTATGGAAAATTATATTTTAACCAAAATGATTAACATAACTTTCTTTCGGCTGCTCCCGTCAAGGGGTCGCCACAGTGGACCATCCAAAAAACTTGGTACAGGTTTTACGCTGGATGTCCTTCCTGACACAACCCTCCTTTTTTCTGACTGGACTTGGGAACGGCACTGCATGCACTACACCCTAGAGCCTTAGTCGTCTAACCAAAATATTACATAAACGTACATATCCATGCAAAACTATTAACATTTTTTATATATTTTAATGATTATGTTTCAATAGAAAGTATAGTTAGAGAAGGTCGGGACGAAAAAAAATAGTACAGACAAAAGTGCTTTAGACCTAATAAAGTGTTCATCTGAAATGTGTACATGTTGCTGTGTACCTCCTTGTGTTAATTTGACATACATATTTTTAAATGTAGCAGTACAGGGAACCAAATGTCACTCTAAATGTTGACTCATCCAATGTGTCCGCGCTATGAAATGCTGTATATTGAATTCCCAGTCTTCTGATTACAAGCAACAAATCCTAACCTCTTTTTTGGTCTAATTCTTATTTAATAATTAGAAAATACTGTCTAAACCTATAACCTATAACTTTATAACCTATGTCTCTATGATTTCTGTTACAGGTGAAAGTTATGAGACTCCCATTGAATCCAATTTAAATACTACTACTAATGCTCTTACTCCTACACTGTCCACACCTACATGTGAACCCAGAACCACCAATAAGCCCACTCCTGAGCCATTGCCACCTGCATTGGGCAGGATAAGCGTGCAATGGAAGGAGACCAACCTGTGCCAAGGCTACTTACACTTCTCCATGAATTTTACATCAAGGTCAGAGCAGCTGTGTCACAATCTTATTATAAGTAAGAATTTGGCTGAAAAATTATGTAAGGACAGAAGATGTGGAAAGTTCGTTGGCTTCGATCGTTCGAGTTCTTCTGGCAAAGGTTACATGATCCATGAAAACCTAACTGTGACCACTGAGCATCGGTGCAACACAACATTCCTTACTTGCCAAGGTGTGTGTGTGTGTGTGTGTGTAAAACATGCATTTAAATGACAGGCTCATATTTTGTACACTGTATTTATATTCAAATATATTTTTTGTCTGTTTCAGATGAATACAACAAAGAACTGGTGGCCTACAAAGTCATAACAGGCTTGTTACTTACACTGATTCTTTTTGTCCTTTTCTGTCGATTTGCACAACCAACATACATAGCTGTGCGCAAGAGATGTGAGTCACAGAAACGTATTAAATTTGTATCCTTCAGATTATTATTCAGTTACTATATCCTAAATATTATTTAAGATCTATAAAAATATTTAGTCGCTACGAATGAGACTAGTAGAAATGCATTTACCTGTTGACATTTCCTGGATTTTACACTGTGTTCATGTTCACTATAAACAAAGATGTTTATAATGAAATTTGGTTTTAAGTTGTTAAAGCTTTACCAGTACATTCAGTTGATATTCTACATTGCCTAGGAACCAATAGCATTTACCCTGGTAAATGTTTTAATTACTTTTGCTGCTTACTACAAGATGTAATATATTGGCGCAGCATTTACAAATACTACATATGATTAACTTTATTCAATTTACTGTAGTTTCACAGAAGCGGCAAAATCGTTGGATTGGCCCAACGCAAAGTCAGAGTGGTGAGTCATCTCTCTCTCTCTCTCCCTCTCTCTCTCTCTCACACACACATGCTTACTTTCTTGCTCTCTCTCACACAAACACACGAGCATGCTTGCAGAGGTGAGAACACTCAATATCTTTCACCCTTTGAGGTTTTTTTCATTTTTTTTTTTCAAGTGTCCTACCACAGAGGGCAGGCCAGCCATCCCAATAACAATACAATGAAGAGGCAGTCCTATCCTGGTAAGGGTTACACGTGCGCACACACACACACACACACACACACACACACACACATTATTTGAATATAAAACAGTATAAATTGTAAAAGTGGCATAGTTGAAGGACATAGAAATATTATCGCTGTGTGACTTTTAATTTTTTTTGCTAATAGATTTGAAAATCAAATATGATGTTTGTTGTGTGCATTAGTATTTGAGCAGAATAGTAATTCCCAGACATTCCTTTTAAAGAAGAAATAATAGAGGTACTCAAATTCAAAGGGAGTCAAATATATAAAAGCACATTAAATAAAATATAGGTTTTAATATGAAGATTAGCGTTGTTGGCATATACTGTAGTCTTGTGCAGTTGCATGAAACAAATCAGGCACATGTTCAGAAGTGCACCTCAGTTTTAACAATTAATTTTAGTCTTTTTTTTTTTTTTACTTAATTAATTTATTTGTTTATTATTTATTTGACATTTTTATAGCACTAGAACCTGCACAAAATAGCAGATGAATCATGAGTTTAAACAAGCATCATTTTGCAAACCTGAGCTGGCTGACTGTGCACACTGCATCCGGTAATAAACCATCGTTAGCAGAGTTAGTAAGAGCACTTACTAACCTTGTTCTTTACTAGAAGTGCATTTTTACCCTTAAAAAACATTTTAGCTATTTTTTTGCATAAGCGTGTTTTAATGGATATATTTTAATGGAAAGCCATCAGGATTTTGGAAAATGGAATAAATCCTTTTTTCTCAGCACAACCAAGGCAATATAATGAAATAAATGTAAAGTTGTATATTAGTGTACTTCTGACTAAGGAGCCAAGGAATGACCACAAACATTATTTAAACATAAATAATGACAGCTACAAAACACACAAATCCCAAAAGTCACAAATGACAGCATTATACAAAAAATATATATATATATATACAAACTCGACTGCATACTATGAGTTGTCAATGCAAACAGATTAAGAAAATATGGGTTTTACAAATGTCTTGAACACAAGAGATTACAGTATCTTAGTTGTTTTGCAGTGTATATGTCCTTTACACATTTATGCTTGCTTGTGGGTATAGATAATCAATCACATATGAAATATAAACATTTAAGGAATTCAATGAATCGATTGCCCTCTTGTTCTTATTGTGACAACAAATCAGACCCCCCCCCCCACCAAAAAAATATGCAGATTATAAACAACCCAATCCTTTTTTTTTTCTTTTTAAATCAAAGGAAACCATAGTTACAAAATTCTGTATTATTACAGTAACTTGTGTATATGGGTCAGTTATTGTTTATGATTTTACTTCTTATACATTTTGACTTTTCTTTAAATTGTGCTCACACACTTAAATTCACACACATTGATGCACACTTTGACACATTGAGTCAATTGGACTTTTGTGTGTTGCCAGGTTTGGAAAGACTTGCGGTAAATCCCAGCAGAGAGCCTTCGTCGAACAGGAACAGTGACTACGAGTCATATGGCGGTTAAACTTCTCTCGTACAGTGTAGGAGTTTGTGAAAATACTTCTCTTGAATGGGCTGAATTTACACGAAGATAACATAACATCCAGTCTGACATCAAATTTTGCCAAACTTCAAATTAATATATATTCAATCAGTTTTAGGAATGTTTTTACTTCATCTAACTGACATGTTCTGTCAGTATTGATTTTTTAATTCGTAAATTTGCTACTAATTTATATTTTTATTAAAATAATAATAATAATAAAAACACCAACAATTTCCACACAGAATGCTAAAGAGTATCGTTTATTTATTTTGTGGCTGTTTTTAAACCTGAGATTGATTCATAAACCTAAAATATTTTTTCTTTATCTGCTTGAACTTCTCTGAACTGTTATAAACTAAACTATCTATTATATTGTCTCTTGTTTTTGTTTTCATATTGTATAAATTGTATCTATTTTGATTTTTAACTAATGCATTCTGTTGTAAAGATAGAATATGGGATGTGGTGTTAATAAAGTGTTTAAATAAATATTTGGTAATATTTTACTTTAAAGTTCTTAAAATAAATAACATTTTGTGCACTAGATAACATAAACAATAAGTACTGTTAACAAAGTTAGCAGTTTTTTGAAGTGCTTTGTTTGTTGAAGTGCTTTGTTTAACTTTTTGTTGAAGTGCTAATGAAGTACACATGCAATGACTGGGTTTTAAAATTGAGAAAATCAATAGGTTAAATAAGTTTAAAAAAAAATTAGCATGAGGATAGGATATATGTTGATCGCTTCCTGGACTGTGGATGTAAATACAAAAAAAACACACACACATATAAGTGTTATTTAGTATGTGACTCATTGTTAATTATTTAGTAACTTGTTCACTAACTTTAATGTGTTACACAATGTCATTTAGGTGGGTCTTTAAATTCAATTAAATTTCAATTAAATTTTAATTGTATAGCGCTTTTAACAATTGTCATTGTCGCAAAGCAGCTTTACACAATCAAAAGAATGATTTAAGTTTGTATTGAATGTGAATGTGTATGAATCAAAATGGTCAGAGAGTCCCTGGTGAGCAAGCCGAGGGCGACAGTGGCAAGGAAAAACTCCCTGAGATGGCAATAGGAAGAAACCTTGAGAGGAACCAGACTCAACAGGGAACCCATCCTCATTTGGGTGATACAGAGAGCAGGAATTGATCTGCACTCATACTGTGTGTTAGGTGGCAGGCAGTTCAGCTATAACAGTTGATGTTAATTGATGTTAATATGGAGTCCAGGTAGACTTGTAGGAAATTCCGGTCTTGAACTAAATAACTGCAGCCAAGTCAAGTCCTCAGAGAAACAGCTGTCAACACCAGTCGAGGCCAGAACCAACTTTAAAGCATTACCTTTGTAAACATTACCTCTCTCTCGCCCGCTCGCTCTCTCTTTCTGTGTGTGTGTGTGTGTGTGTGTGTGTGTTCGAGCATGATTCCCATTGTGTGAATTTGGGTGGAGGTAGACAGAGAGAGAGGGGGAGTGTGAGAGCAGGTGATGATGGGAGACAGGCAGAGAGGAATATGAATGCACAGCTTTGCAGAACTGTGGTTTCCTGTCGTGTTTGGACTAACTTCCTGTTTGTGTTATTTCTGTCGTTCATTCTCTCTCTCTTGCTCTAAAAATATTGCAGGTTCACAAGAGCTCCAGCGACAGAGTGCAGAAATTTCACTCATTCATTTATTTTCTGTCCATTGTTTTCTTCCTTCCTTTCTTTTATCATGATGGCAAAAATTATCGTGTAGGCTTTTCTTGATTTACATTATCTTTTTCTGTCCTTATTGCAGCCAACTGGCTTACTTTCTATTGATATAATTTATTATAAACACTGAAAATTTTAAGATTAAATAAGCAATGAAAAGATGGTCAACTAAGTAGATTTAACAATCCACTTGTTCCATGCACCAAGTAATGCCCTTGATTAGGTGTTAAGTCTCAATCCCTTCCTATGTTAGAAGCTATTGATCTGTGATTTCAGTGTAAATGAAGCAAAAATCTAGCCAATTTGAAATAACTTATTATTATTATTGTTATTATTGAGACAAAGTGTTGTTTAAAATGACAATGTTATCAGATGTTTATTCTTGCTGAAAGTGTTTTCGTGACTGTATTTGAATGTGGCTTTTGGCAGGCAGCTGCCCTCCCCTCAATACTGCGGACCGTACTGATCTACTTTCACCCATGCTGCAACCAACCATTGTGTAATTAAGTTGTATAGTGCAATTAATATATATTAGAAACCTGGGATGTAGAGTGATACATGGATTTAAACAACCCACTGTTGTTACCATCTATTATCACCTTGTGGAATGCATTTTATCCGATCAGATTACTCAGTTCGATCTAACTGTTGTATAATGTTTGATTAATAATGATCATATGTGATAAATGTAAGACTATGTGCAGTTTTAGTCAAAGTTTTCATACATTCTTATCTATATACCAGTGTTAAAAATACACATGCACATATTTATCATTAATTCATCAATTTAGTATTACTTAGTTTTGTCCCGAAATATCTTCAAAATAAATCATGATTGACATCAGCTGTCAGAAGTGCCAATATAAAAAGTGTTTGTTTGACAACACTAATTAGATTGGGAACACACTGGCAAAGTTCAAGGAGCTCAGTGCAGATCTGAGGGGGGAAAATGGTAGAAAGTCTGGAAAAACACCCAAATTATCACAGCTAACACCTTAGGATGGCCAGGAACAACTAAAAAGCACTGTCCAAAAAGAAGCCCCAACTCCAAACAAAACATCTACAAGCTCATCTAAAGTTTGCAGCTGATCACATGAACAGTGAAAAAGCTTTCTGAGGGAAAGATGATATTTTTAATAGAGGAAAGGTCCAATCCAAAGAGCACTTGTACTAGCTCTTAAACTTGTCTGTGGTACTATCATGCTTTGGAGCTGTTCTGCTGCCAGTGGAACTGGTGCACTGCACCAAGTAGATAGAATAACGAAGAATGCAGACCACAAATTTTTTTTAACCTAACCTCAAATAATCTGGTGAATTGTTGAAACCTGGACAAAATTGAGTGTTAAAACAGAACATTGACCTCAACTTACATCAATGCTTGTTGTGAAATGGATAAAACAGTCTACTTTTAAGCATTTGGAGCCTCAAACTTATATTAAAATGTGGACTGTGCTTAAAAATCAGGTCAGTACCAGAAAACCAAAAAATTTATCAAACCCTAATATGAAGAAGAGTGGTACAATATCCAACCAGAAATCGTCCAGAAGTTTTGTAGTTTCATGATCTGCAACATTCCGTTTACTGCTTGGTTTACTGTATCTTTTTTGATTGTGTATGTTTAATTCTGACCGTATGGTCATTTCAGAAACTCCCCAAAATTTCATGACATTCATGTTCATGATGAGTTTATTTATGAATTGAACTGTAACCTAAAATTATATGGGTTTAAATAATGCAAACAAGACATCTAAACATATTTCTGATGCTTTATAAGACATTTTGGAGCAAAAAACTGTTGTACATACATGGTAAGGCCAGGGGTAGCTCAGTGGTTAAGGCACTAGACTACGGTTCTGAAGATCCCAGGTTCAAACCCCACAACCACCAAGTTGCCACTGAGCAAGGCCCTCAACTGCTCAGATGTGTAATGAGATAAAAATGTAAGTTGCTCTGGATAAGAGCGTCTGCCAAATGCCTAAATG
>JAQQZS010000038.1:11630144-11641995 GCA_030068045.1 Platyallabes tihoni
CACAATTTGATGATGTGGGACCGATGTACACATTAAAATCAAGTAAATTCAAAGGATTATTTTTTTCAGTGTATTGTCAACAAATATATATATATATATATATATATATTTTTTTTTTTTATAGCAGTGCTTCTCTAACAGCAGTGTGGGCGAGAGGTAGAGAGGGGGGTTGGGTATGTGCCATATCTTCCTTATCCTCAGGTCAGGAAAGCAGATTATCTCTGTAGTTTGAATGAGGTTACACAATGACATCTGACAACAGATTACACATAGAGATTAGCACTGGAAATAAATTCCTGCACATTCCTCCATCATCCATTCATTCCATGCATGGACTGCAACACAAATATGAGTTATATGAACGAAGTAGTTTGTACATTCTTGTGTTGCATTTGCTTAAATTGTTACATTTTGTATTTTTACATGAACAAATGTACCATATGGATGAAAAATGGTTTGTTTTGCAGCTTTAGTTAAGCAGCACCAAATGCATGGATGTACAGTACAGTGCAATACAGTACATAAGTGCAAAAGAATAAGCAGCTGTGTTTATCATTGTGTTGGTGTGTGTGTGGGAGAATGGTTGCGATTGTCTGACATCCTGAGTGTGTGTATGCTTTGTGTGGTTTATTGCTATAGGTTTAAGCTAAGCTCTTTGTCTCTAATCTCCATTCTATTTCATCACTAAATTCAAGTAAATCTGATAGTGGAATATTCTGAGCTGCTCTTTGGTAACCCGTCACATAAGGCAGCTGGTCACAACGTTACAGAAACTAAGATGAAACTGTATAAACATTTATAAAGGCTTGTTCTTACATAAGTGAAATATAAAAATGTCAAAATGACTTTAATTGTCAGTAAAATATCAAGTATCTTTTATTTTTAAACCCATTTCTAAATGTTTATTAAGGTTTATGCCAGGAGTTATGAAGCTCTTATATGGGCATAATATATCACTAAAGAAAGCGCTTATACTGTATAAAGTCTATGATTCAAAAATTCATGATTTTCAGTGGGAAAAGGATTTAAATAGTGCAAATTAGAGTAAAATTGGAATTTTCACTTCTCTTAATGGAGAAAACAATATCTAAACTCAATTGGAAACACACACACACACTATATGCTAACAGGATTCTGACTTTAGTATATTTTTGTCATTGTATTAACCTCCTGTTAAATCAAACCTTAAATTACATTTACTTATATTAATTTACAATGGTGGGAAATAATTATTTAGATACATTTGCATTATTCAGTATGCTTTTACTTCCTTTACTTTTGTACCTATTAATATAAAAGAAACCACACAAGCACAAAGTTGTGTTCCTGAAAATGGGAAAAAATATTAAGACACCGTAAATGAATAACATAAGTACCTTGTTGCACTGCCGTTTTTGGCAGTTACCTCTTCGAGACGTCTATGTAATGTACTTCTTGAAACGTCATCAGTTTTAGCCTCAACACCCCAAGGTTATAAGGGGCCCTCTCATAGATTTATAATTTCATTCAATCCTCCATTAACAAAACCAGACAAATTCTAGGATTACTTTTTGTTTCATCTGATCAGCGCATATTGTTCCAACCAAGTTTTGACTTGTCTAAATGCTTCTACAGTAGAAGTGCATCTCTGTGCCTCAGTTTCAGCGGAGGAGTATTGCGTGGGTTGTAGGAGCGGAGATGATTGCGATGTGTTTCAGAGGGCATTGTGCTCTGTGTAACTGTTGTTCCTGCTGTTGTCAGGTCATTCTGCAAATCTTTTTGAGTGTCTGCTGTTTTTTCTTAATTAGCATGTTGTTAAATTCTTGTCTGGTGCTCCTGTGTGCGGAAGATTTGGTGTGGTTCTCTGAATCTTAAATCTATTATTATAGTTGCATACCTATATTATAATGCAGTACAATTGCAGAGATAGGGATATATATGCTATATATTATGTCTCTGAGTTGTTTAAATAATGTCATACCTGAAAACTTCAAGACATTCACTTTTATCATGATTGCTACATGTTGCAAAAAAAAAAGTAATATATTTGTTTCTGCATTTTTATAAGCACATTATGCATGTGAATTCTGAAGTGGATATATGCACTGGTGTATATAATGCAATCTACACATACTTATATATTACAAACATCAACAGAAAAAAGTATCAGAATTCTTATTTCCCCTTGCTGTAAATCACACAAACAACTTTTTGAGCATAAACCCGGTGGTATGTGAGCTAAGTTTCAACATTGGGTTTACTATGTGTATTTTCACTCGTAGTATTTCCTTGTATAGATTGTGTATATATTTGCATAAACATTAAAAAAAAATACAAGAAAGGGAGATGAATAAAAATGGGGGATGATATGAATTGGAACAAAGAGAAAGAGGGGAGATTAGCTGCATGTTGTGGGTGAGAGAGAGACAGAAACATGAAAGAGGGAGAGGGAGAGAGAGAAAAATATTTAGAAAAAAATCAAAATTAAAGCCATTGTTGGATAGATTGAGAGAACTGGCAAAACAGGAAGCTGTATCGCTCAGTATCATTGTGAGAAAATTTTTTTTTATAACTTATTTTAATTTAGTCATGCCTTAAGGGAGAGGACAAAATTTTGCGTTGTGTTTCACATTCTGGGGACACCAAACAAATGAGGTAAGAAAATAAATTCATTTTGCTGCAATCAGAGTAAACATACAGTAACTCTCAGCTGTAAACCGTTATTATTTTCTGCAATGTAATTACTACATATTTTTATTTGACTGGTATTTTTTTGTTGTTGTTGGTTGGTTGAACTGTGTGTGTGTGTGTGTGTGTGTGTCTTGATTTAGGAATAAAGTGATGGTGATGCTTGAAAATTTTGCTTTCTGACCATGAAACTGACCATATTTCTCTGCTACTTTGTGGTGCTTTGTAAGTTTGTAACAATTTGTATACACTGTATTAATATACTGTATAAAAAACAGATTTACATCTAAATTACATTTACAAGTGTATTTTTCTATTCATTTAAAGAATCCCAGTTTACCATGATGGTTTTGACAAAATCCTTCTGTGTTTTTTGTATATACTGTATTACTTCTGTATATATAATATATGAGATATGACTTTATTTTTTGTACTGCCCATATACATATATACTAGTACATACATGTATACATATGTATAATACTGTACTTAAGCCACTCCTCATTTCTCCATATTTTTGTTCCAAATAACCAGATTTTTTTTGTGTAATTTTTAATGTAGTCCAGTGAGAAATAGGTGCAGATGACAGATGATCAGGCCAGTTATTAGTATACTGGTGATGCTGAATGCTGAGTGGTTGAAAAGATGAAATGAGTGGAAATTGCTACTCAGGTTGTTACATAAACAATCAATTTTTAAATGGTATATTAAAGCACATGGCAGCTTGTTACAGTTTTTTAATACAAAAATATGAGTTTAAGAAGTCAATTCCCTTATTAATATATAATATGATCTACAACTTTTCTCCCCACCACTTCCTTAAACTCAAGCCCACACCCAGCCTCCACCCCTTCTTTCCCTGCCAGTTCAAATCTCTGTCCTTCCCCCATGGCACTCTGTCACCATTTCTCAGGCTGAGCTGAGCCTCCTCTTTACCAACTCCAGCCCTTTCTCCTTTACACAGTCTCTGCTGCTTGTGCCTCCTGTAGGAACTGACTCTAAACCAGTCCTCCATGCTACATTTGGGTCTTATTCTGTGACTCAGGTACTTTTCCAATATTATTCATTTTAACATTTACTGGGTTTAAAATGAATATTTGTCTACCACTTATCTTCCCTTGTTTTTCTTTTTCCTCCAGCTTGTTTCTGAACATTTAGGTCTGATATCTGTACCTCCTGCCGCATACCTGCTTTCCAAATCAGTTGAACAAAAATGGGAGACTGAACAAGAAGAAGGTTTTACAGTCAGAGTGTTGTTTCACACGAATGGTGATTTAAGCAGAAGAACATGTGTGACCCTTCATGCTTTTAAACAAACAGAGGAGCAAAAAGCATCATGTATTACCCAGGTATTGCCAAATAAGCTTTACATGTAATCCCTGCTTACAAAGGTCTGTGTGAGCAAATAACATAACTGAATGATGTTAACAATTGTCTTGTAATGCGTAACCATTAAGGACTGGTATATGCCTACAAATCTTACAAAAAACTTACGGAGGTTATATTCTGTTTCACATTGTCACTGCACATCATCACGTTTGACTAATACCATGGCCACTGGACAGATGAAATATCAGTTTTGATGTTGGCAGCGAAAATAAAAACATAAACTTTATTGTCTATTTGTCTTTACTTTTTTTTTTTCATTGACTTATTGTTAAACAAGCTGTGTTAGCAGTCCTATAATTAGAATACTGAGATGAAAAATCTTCCCATTTCTGAGTTTATGGCTCTAGCATTTTATCTAGTCTTTTGTCTCCCCTCAGCTAAATAATTGACACAAATGCATGATTAGAAAATCCAAAACGCACAATCTGCAATCGAGGCTGCAGTGTCAGAGAACTAGTGAAATATGAAAAGAATTATTTACTAAGTAAAATTTCAGTTTCTGAGTCCACATCTGGCCCGTTCTCTATCAATAGATGACTGCTACTTTAAGCGCTGCAGGATTTCACTGTTGTAGCAAGGCACTACTTATCGTGCATTTACAAAGCATTTAGATAATTGGTTATGAAACAAGTTGTTTACTTGAAACCCTTCTGCTTGCTGCATTGATGTGCTCAGACTGTTTGATGTATTGATTTTTCTTTTTTAATATTTTTCCCTTGCATCATGATGATCAGAAGCCTCCACTAGGGCTGTGTGTGGTCACCATGAATTTACCCAAAGACTGGTTTAAACCTGATGAGACTGTTCATCTAAACCAGAGCCAAAGAGTCAGACAACGGCATCCATACAGACTACGATCCCATAACCGCAGCCCATCAAATTCCCCAGCATCTCTTAGGTCCAAACCTGGAGTCCTTAATGATATGATCTACTATTCTTCCTTTGGCATTGAAACAAACCGTAAGATGTCACCTCCAAGATGCTCTGCGGGCAAGCAGTCGCAGAGAAATCTTTACTACATTGGATCAGTAGCTCTTCCGGAAATAGAAACCAAAACTAACAAACCAGTGCAAGTTTTTTCCTGCTCCAGTGAACATGATCAGGATGAGCTATGGCTGAATTCAGATGTTCTAATTTACTACAACAAGGGGCCTGTACGAGCTGGAAAACAAGTTGAAGTCTCAATAAATCTAAGGACGAATTTTAGTGGAGACTTCCTCATTGTGAAGTATGATTGGTTGTCCTTCGAATCACACATATTAGATCAACTAGTCTAAAAATTTGCAGTCAATGCTGAATTTTTTGGTTTTTTTTTTCATTATGCTTAAAGTGAAGAAAGGGTTACTGTCAATACAAGCTCATCCAAGCAAAAACTCTCACCTCTGGGTTGTTAAAGTGCAGAACACATCAGGCCCCAAACATGACACAATTTCCATAATCTCTCACAGATCTGGTACTGTAATAGACAGAAGTAGGTAAGTTTAAAAGTTGTATAACATAGTGGTATGAAACTGTAGTGTTGCCAAAATATATTACACATATTTCTCTCAGAAATCAATTCAAAAGACCAGAATGTTGGATTTTGCTTTGCTATATATGTATATGTATTTTGCTTAGTTCTGTGCAGTATATTAGGAGTTTGCTCATAATATGATGAACCATGTGTTACATCACAAATAATTCAAGCTATTTATTAATTTCTGTTAATTATTTCTTGTTCAGCACCTCAGCTCTGCAACTGCTGGCCTGTCTCTTATTTGAGGGTTTACACAAAAGCTTTGGAGTCGCAATGACAGTTCCAGTAAACTGGTTGGTGGAGGAAACCATGAACAAGCGACTGGTTTCACCACATGGGGCAGTAACATCTTTTTTCTCCTTTTCGGACAGAGAGATAGTGGGCATTGCTTCCATCGCTGAGGTACATCACTAATGCAATATAGCCTATAGCTACAAACTTCAAACATCACCCAAATCACTTTGGAGGTCACTTCTTGTACATATTTCATTTTCTCTTAAATGTTTTTCTTTGGTCCGCTATAAGGCTTGTAAGTTTGGGATTGTTGATAGTTAAGGGCCTGTAAAGTTGCAACATATTGGTTATTGTAGGCTTCATACATACTGTAAACTGAACCTGGACTGATATTTGTTTGTGAAAGGCTTTAAACCTATATGCTCTTTATTTTCTATCTCTGTTCATTTTTACATTAACAGAGCAACACAATAATGAACACAGCCATCTTGACTAGCCAACCAGTTATTGTCCCAGTTGTAGTACTGGCCATTGGGCATGATGGCAAAGTATTAGATATTACTGCATCAGTAAACTGTCAATCAACCAATGAAGACATTGTCAAGGTAACATTGATATGTGATAACATTGAAGAGCACGTTATACATTATAGCATATTAAAAATACTTATCTGTAAGGCTACATTAGCTCTAAAGTGTATGTATGTACAGTATATGATTTAAATAAGTCTTGCAAGTGCTTATAATGCAGGTTTCATTTTTGCAGGTATCAAGTGATTACTCAGCAGCTTATGTTGATGGAAGTGAATCCGGGGTGGGCAGTACCTGTGTAGAGGTGGAGTTTTCTCTGGGCACTCTTAGAGGTTCTTTATGCCTGACTGTATGGGCTCCAGTAGTTCCACTTCGTATCTCTCTGTCCGACACTGTACTGAGCCCCATTAAGGGCTGGAGCTATTACAAAGACAGCAGGTATTCATCAGTCCTTGAAACACAATGCTAAAATATATATATACATACGTCATATGTACAGTATATATATAATTTGTATTTGTGGCTGTAGATTTGGTCTTTTTAACAATGACAGAACGTTTATGGATTCATTTATAAATGACTTCTATTGACTTCTTAAATCACAGTCCCTGGTCCAATTTATCAGCATTTCATGTGCTTCCTTTTTCTGTATAAATTTCTTCTGGGGTATCAGATTTCCTCTCATTTATCAAAAACATGTCCATATATGGATCTCTTTGCAATCCAGCTTTCTCTGGTTTCACACTGACCATGATCCGGACAAAAGAGGTTTAAGATAACTGACTGACAGAATTAATTTAGCAGTGCTTTGCGAGCTCTCAGTTTAATAGAATAGTAATAAAACTACAGTGGAACTTCGGATTGCGAGTAACCCAGTTTGCGAGCGTTCCGCAAGACGGACAAAATATTTTAATAAATTTTGACTTGTAAAACGAGCAAATCTTGGTTTACGAGTACCGAGTATAATGTAGCACGCATGAGGTTCTTGTTTTGAAGCCGAGCGTCACGTGATCACAACTAAGCCAATGATTTTTCTCTCTCGCGCTCTGCGGAATTGTGGGTAATCGTCTCCCCGGCTCGGTCTTGTATGTGTCTCTTACTGGTATAATCAACATTCGTGCACGTGTGTACTGTTTACTATAACACTGTGGTCACGTGTGTGGTGTGTGCGTGTAAAGCATCTTTTATTTTGTGTTTGTATGTGCATGTGTATGAAGGTTGTGTTAAATCATTAGAGAGGTTAAAGATCCATTTCTCTCTTTCTGTCAGCCTGTACTGCACTTCATACACGCGTCATTGGACAGCGTGCCCCTCCTCCTCTGGCCTTCACACACACACACACACACACACACACACACACACACAGCAGTGATTCCGTTAGTGTGCGCTCACTCAAGTGTCTTTAGAGATGTTCCTTGTTAATTTTCCTGATGAGGCAGTGTTTCCATTAATGAGTGTGTGTGTGAAAGACGTTCCACACAGTAGTCCTCCCCCCCTCTGAAATAAGAGAGGAGGAAGGGTTATTGTAAGACGAGAAGAGGGAGAGGGGATGGTGTCATTCCTCTTCTCCTCCTCGCACAAACATTTACATTACATTTACATATACAAACAGAAACACTTGTCACTTTTTTCAAAGGTAAATGCAGGTTAGTTAGTTTTATTTTTACTTTATATTTTGTATTAATTATTTTTATGTATTTATTTTTTGTGGTTGTGGAGCGAATAATTTGAGTTTCCATTATTTCTTATGAGGAAATTCGATTTACGAGTGTTTTGATATAAGAGCATGCTTCCTGAACGAATTATGCTTGCAAACCAAGATTCCACTGTAATAGGAAGGGATGAATTTAAGACCTAAAATGAACATAATTGAACTGTCCAACTGTCTTTTCTCTCTACTGTTGTCTGCCCTTCTTTCTTGCTTTATCTTTCAGATGCACGCCAGTTTATCAAAGGGCAACCATACAGATCCTTGCACAATTTAGTGCCCAATCAGGCCAGGGACAGCTTACCTACATGCTTGGATCGTGTGATTGGTTTGTCGATGTAACAGACCTGGTTCATGATTACCTGAGGATAGAGAACTCTCAGGTTGTAGCTCTTCATGAAAAGAATTATGTAATTGGATTAGAGCCTGGAGTAACTTCATTAAATGTTAGTATCTAAAAACATAAATCTGAAAATATTTATTTGTCACAGCATCATTTTAATACCATGATAGTATTTTAAAAGATCTACTAATTTACATTAAAGGCAGCTTCATAATGAATTATGAATTATATGTTATACTTTCTCATCCCCTCTCAGTTGATATCTAGTCAATGGGATGGTGTGCTTGGCACTGCTGATGTCATTGTGACCTCTGAACCTGTGGCCCCTGCTGACATTTCTGTACATTTAGTCGGTGATCTTCGTCTGTCAGTCACCTCAAGTGCTTTAAATCCTACTGTCATCACAGCAACTGTGACTTCTCATAACACACTTAATAATTACGGACAAGTAAGTTATCATTGTTTTTTTTGGTACCTTTGTACTAGTAGTTACAGTAATTACTATGATAGTTACCATGGTCATCAGACTTGGTGGCTTGAATCTTGGCTCCAGTTTCCCATACTGTCCAACAACATATGGCGGATTTTCAAATAATCCTCAAAGATGATTACCGAATTGCTGGTTGTGTATGAATGATGTGTGTGAGTGTTTGTGCCTTGTGACGGGTTGGCACCCCATTTAAGGTGTACTCCATCTTGTGGAACCCATGTTTCCTAGCATAGGCTCCAGGCCCCCCATGACCCTACAAAAGCAACTTCAAGAATATGACACAAGTTTAGTCTTATCCTTATCTTACTACCACATCTGTCTCCATCCATGCTGATATATAGTGATATAGTCAGTGGACAGATGGATGGATGGTTGTATATGATTGGTTGTGTGTGTGTTTGCACTTGTGCCCTTTTATTGGTTGACACCCCATCCAAGCCTTGTGACCCATGTTTCCTGGGAGAGGCTCCAGGCCCTCCAAGAACCCTACACAGGATAAGAGATACAGACACTGGATAGACGGATGGACGATTGTGTATTATTGGGTGTGTATGTGCCTGAAGTTTGCCAGAGTTTGGGTCATCAGAAATGCAACATCCCTTGTTGTGAAGTCATAGATCATTATAGCCAATGATTGCTTAGCGATGTTAGCATGGATGGGGACAGATATGGTAGTAAGATAAGGATAAGATTAAACTTGTGTCATATTCTTGAACTTGCTTTTTCAAATGTCTTCTTAAGTTTTGAAACAAGATAAGAAATCTCTTTACAAGTAGGGCACAAGTGCGGTCCCCACTAAGCCAATTATTTCTCTCTCTCTCTCTCTTTTTACCTCTCTGTTGTTTTTTCTACAGTTGTACTTTTACATTGCTTTCCCTCATTACTCTTTCTCTCAGGAAGCTTCTTTTAGTGTTTGGCTACAGTTTGGTGATGACACTACCATTCTGCTCTCTGCGTTTAGTGAAATCCCTTTCTCTCTACATTTATCCTCACTATCTGAGTCTGTGGTTGCTATAACACCTGGCCCATCACAGCGTGTCCTTGCACAAGGAGATGGTGGAGGGCCCCTGGTGAAAGCAGAGCTTCTGGTCTCCACCTGTAAGCATGTGACTGCTCACACTGAGATAGATGAGAACAAACAGGGAGGTGGAACTCAGACACTGGCCAAAGGATCAGGGTGGATAAGGGTGAACCTAGACGAAGACCTCTGGCCTGTAGAACATGAAGACCCTAACCTTGAGACGACTGATGCATCAGATTCTTTTGCAGAGTTAGACACAAATGTGTATCATAACTTTGAACAGGAACATGCAACCCATAAGTCCACTAAGTATGGTTACAATACAAACAGTGACATGGTTGCCTGGCATGACTCAGAGAGGACAGTGTTGACACCCTTTCATAAAAAAAATGCAGTGGATTTTTTTCCTGACGTGGGGAATGGAGAAGAGAACAATACAAACCAAGAGTTAATATTTGGAGTTGGAGCTGTCTTCTGTTTGCTGTGTCTTTCCTCACTTCTGTTCTTACTCAACCTCATGCGATGGGTGATGAGGGAACTTGGGAAGAGAAAAAGTAAAGAAATGCCGAAACATAGAGGGAGAGACATTCATTCAGGAAGAGGTGAATGTTGATAAGAATCAGGAGAAGATGAGAAAGTAAGGAGAGATGATGAAAGCGGAGGACAGTCGATTTTTGTAAAGTCTTTCTGCACTTAGAACAGTTTGTCTCAGAAAGGTTAAACATTTTAACTCGTAAATTAGAATAAAGTGAGATATTGTCTGTTAATCTGGTTGATGTGAATCCAAGAAAATCTATCCTCTCTAATCCTCACGTTCACCAAACATCAAAACCATTTGATTGTTTCAGTAGGTTACTTTAAATGTGTATTTGACATTTTGATGTATTATAATCCAGAAAGGGGTGTACCCCGCCTAGTGCCCGAAGTCTCCTGGGATAGGTTCCAGGTCCCCCGCGACCCTGAACACAGGATTAAGCGGTATAGAAAATGAATGAATGAATGAATGAATGAATAATTGGTGTTCCCAAATTGCCCGTAGTGTGTGAATGAGTGTATGAGTGTGCGTATGTGTGTGTTCCCTACGATGGATTGGCACCCTGTCCAGGGTGTACCCTGCCTCGTGCCCCAAGTCTCCTGTGATAGGCTCCAGGCTCCCTGTGACCCTGAATACAGGATAAAGCGGTATAGAAGAGTGAGTGAGTGAGAGTTTAGGAGCGCATTTCAAATTTCTCCGTCTCTGTGTTCATAAGCAGCTTTTCGTAGCTGTAATAATAATAATATGTTTGCAGGTCTTAAGCAGGAAGGGCAGGCACACAAATTAAGTGTGAGGGGTTTTTTTTATTAACCCAATAGGAGGAGCTTACAGCGCAAAGCGAAACGAAAACTACTGTATACAGAGCCATGTATAACTTCATTCCAAATAAACTGCTCTTAATAGCATTAAAGAGACAAGAAAACATGATTTAAACTGTAAGGAATATCAACTTACTGATGTCATCCGGTCGAGTAACAAATTTCAGGGTGCTGTCTTTAGGATTGTGGCGTCTTTGTTGGTCCGTCATTGTCAGATCAGTCACAGATGTTCTGTCTCCTACTGGACTGCTGTTTTTAACTTTCGTTTCCGAGAAGTGTTACGCCTGTCAAACCTGTGGCAAAAATGCGCAGGGTGGAGCCCTGTGAAGCGTAGCCTACCAGACAGATATTCCGAACTGATGGTATATTTTAGGTATACAAACTATTTTTGTAGAGTACAGTTCACCTCTCCCAAATGAAGCGGACACGGACGGGGGCTAAATTATGTCAGTGACACATGACTTTCTTACAAATAACGCACATTTCATTCAAAATATTATAAACACAGGCCAATAATTTACACTTTTTTTCATTTATTTAATTGTGTGAAATGGCTAATAAAAATAGGTAATAAAAAACGATTATGATGTGGAGGTGAAT
>JAQQZS010000038.1:11669792-11682771 GCA_030068045.1 Platyallabes tihoni
CGGCTACCAACGAGAGGAACGTCTGTACTTCCTCAATAGACCACGAAACAGCCATTTTTGGTTAATACAAAAAGGTGTTGTTGTAATTGTTAATTACAACAACACCTTTTTTGGTTAATTGTAAGTTGTGTCCGATCCTTCGCTGGCTGTGCTAAATCTAGCGGGTCTGTTGTGTCTCGTGTCGCCAGTTCAGTGATGCAGTACTGACGATTTTCTCCAGCCAATCAGTGACCAGCAGAGTTTACACGTCATGTTTTGGTAACGGTTCGGCGCACTTGGAACCTTGGCTGAGGTGGTACTAAAAAAAGGACCAGGTACCAGGTACTGTTCCCAGTGGAAAACCCCCCAAAAGTGAGATGTACTGAACCGTGTCGTGCCGTACTATGCAGTGGAAAAGCGCCATAATACAGCTAAACTGCTACACAGATTCCAGTGTACCACCACAATCTTTTCAGATCTTTGTGTGATATTTGAACACAATCAATCCATACCCATATTAAACCCCTTAAGATGTGTTAAAAGTCACAACTAACCTGCCTATTGTACTCCTCCTCATTCTCCATCCACATGTACTCCGCAAATGGGTTGGCTTCTCCTTCCTTGTGTCCATTAAGCATGCTGTCTTCTTTCCCAGAGCCACTGCTGCCTCCTGGTGTCTTCGCCACCTCAGGACTGTTAATATCTGCAGGCTCTGTGGAAAAATAAGATGAATGTATGTCAATTTTAAAACAAACAAACAAAAAATCTATCAACACCAACACTTCTTACAACGGTCATGAATAACTAAACACCATAGGTTGGATTTGACACTGATTTAATTTATGCTGCATAATCACATGGTTTCAAATTTGTCTAAAGTAAGGCTGCATGATTTAATTCCTGACAAACTACACGAAGTCCTGACAATGCATATATTACCCATAATAAACTGCAGCCTTTTGTGATTCATTAATTGTACAGGTCTACACTGCAAGTTTAATTTTGATGCAATTAACTGTGCAGCACTGGTCTAAAGGCTGCTTCAGTCATATTTTGCATAACCTAGCAACAGACAATGTAGAGCACATGCTTCAGTTACTTTGGATGTCTGCACGACACTATCATAACCGGTTCTTTATTATACAGAAAATTTAAATGTGTGCGTGTGGGTCCTGAAATTCAGACCCAGAGGTACTGGATTCCTTCTTTCTTAAAGATTCAGAACTGTTTAGATTTCTTTTTTATTAGGGGTGTAATGGTATGTGCATTAAGAATTTCTACTAGACCTTTGGTTTGGTGTGTGTGCTGTAATCCAAGTGAATACACATACATGACCATAACCCAATCCATAGTTTTTAAATTATGATTGTAGCTGGAAATTTCTGACAAAACTTTGACAAAACATAATTGAAACATAATTTTGCAAATTTGCAAGCTGTGTTATTTACTTTAAAGTTTAAAGTCAATTCTCTGTGTAGTTTTGTTTCAAACATTGTGTCAAACAGCGATTAGCACATATTTTGTTGGTTCACAAAATTTTATGTTTGTGGTCACACTGTCCATGTTGATGTTTGTCTTTGGTTTTTGTGTTTAAGAAACTTTTTATTATTTTTTTTTAGATCTTTTAACATACATTAAATGTAAAATTGAGCATAAGGACATTACTGTGTATACAAAATGTTAGTGTTTTTACAGTATCCACATTAGTTTATATTATTAGTACTAAATCAAAGTAAAGCATTAATAATTTTTTTTTTAATTCCTGTTTTCCAATAATACCCGTTTCTATTACTGCACAAGACGTGAGAAAATTAAGCTAATTTAAATGGGCTAATCTATGTTTTAGGTCAAACAGTTTTTGTTTCTTCCTTAATGAAGAAAAGCTTCTCGTCAAATACCCATAACGTTCGCGGTTTTCAGATATAACATTAAACTTATTTATACACCATTCAAGTGTTCTTTTTATTTTAAATATTGAAACTGTCACATCCATGCTAATTAAAGCATGTGGACTTTACACCAAAGTGCTGGTCTGAATCGCTAACACCTAGCACTGTTTAGCAGTAGTTTATGCCTGCCTATGACGAAGACCTGTCCTCGTTTCATGTCCACGTTTTACACTTCAATGCTTAAAAAGTTTCGTTTAAGTAGCGGGTTTTAGGGAATTTACAAATAATACACTAAGTCTACACGAACAAAAAAAGGTTGGGATATTCTGTTTCTCGCAATCTCACTTAAATCTCGCGAGATCACGAAACAGGCCAACGTCGTAGCTAAAAGAAACAAGGCCTCAACGGCGTTGCTTTTCAGAACAACAGCACTCTTCATTGATCCTCAATATGCATTTTTTCTTTTATATCCACATCTTGGACTTAAATCTATACCTTCCAGCAAACAAACTACAAAACTATTGATAAAATAACAGCGTCTCGTGGACCTCCCGAACACTTGCCACCTGGCTAAGGCTTAGCTTGCAGCTAAAAATACATAGCGTGTTTTTTAGTGACTGAAAACCACAAGCTGTCATCCGCAGTCGTGAAAAAACAAAATGGATGATTTCTTAAATATCTAATATAACTTACCAGGCATTATACCGACGCTTTTATCCGGAATAGTTTCAAAAATCACTCCTGTGCTAGATTAAAATGTCCAGTTTTCAGCAACACCGTTACCTGGCCAGCCTTCAATGCTACGTCAAGAGCATTCATATGGAGCTGTATTTGAAACGTTAGTGTGCGTGCCCCCTTGTGACTTTGCTGCGCTAACGCAGCTGTAAATGCTACCAGGAACCAGGAGAGGACGCCCACGCGTGTGCTACAATGCCCGGTCAAAAACGTCTCTATTTGTATTTATTAAGGGCCTTTCATTGAACAATTACTTCAGTAATTAATATATCTTAACACTAATTGATGCAACGAATAGCTTCTCATTTCATAAACAATCACGTTGAAAGACACATCATGTGGTTTTGGAAAAAAAGTTACTGTGTTTAAAAATGATCATTTCTGGCCAACGTCAAGGGGAAAAAAAGGCAACGCAGAAGATTGCTGAAATTACTGGAAATGGGTTAAAGACTGTTCAACACATTATAGAAAACGGAAGGATAGTGCTGAACCAAAAGAAATGTGACCAGAAAAGGAAAAAAACATAAATGACTGTGATCACTGAAAAAAAAATCTACAGTAAAAACAACAGCTATGTTTAATAGTGAAAGTAAAAGCATGTCCACATACACACTGCAATACATAGGATAGGGATTAAACAGTTTGTGAGGCTAATTCAAAAATAAAGGCTTTAGTTTTTAGGAAGCAGCAAGATTGGACTTCAGAGGATTGGACAAATGTCAGGTGGTCTGTTGAGTCCAGATTTACCCTTATCCAGAGTGACAGATGTGTCAGGGTAAGAAGGGTAGTGCATGAAGCGCTGCATCCATCCTCCACTCACACCTAAAGTCACCTTAACAAAATGTGTGCATTAGAGTGTATAACTTTTTTTGTTGGTCAAGCAGTGTATATAAGACTTTATCAAAAAGCTTTATCAAATGCCTGACATGATCAAAAAAACATGCACATTAAAAAAAACCCTGATCAGTCTTCGAACACTGTGAGTGAATTAGTCTCAATCTCTCTCATTACACATGCTTACACAAGTGTCAAAACACAAGTGAGCGCTAATTAGTTGAAAATCTTGTTCATTAGAAGCCCTGCGTGCCTGTGTTAGAAGCTGCACATGCCCATGTGCTCACAAACACTCGTTGAGTTTTGAGACCTGGGAGGCGTTTGTGGTGGATGCCAGAGATATGTGCTTAATGTACCATTGCTTAATTTAATTTTTACATTTTAAGTTAAATGTTAAAATCTTGTATTTAAGATTATTTTGTATTGTTTAAATGCTGCCTTTTTCTTTTAAGTGAGAAAAATAATGTTATAAGGAATGGGCTTCATTTAATTAATCATTAAACATTATTAAAAGGTTTAAAATAGCAACAAAAGGTACTGAAAATAGCAACAAAACAAAAGGTACTGGTGAGTGACTGGTGATTCCCATCTCTAGTATATAGTAGTCTATTATGTGTCATGGAAAAGTTTGTTAATCAATAAACATACCAGAAGACAATAGCAATCATAGATGCTGTATGTGAAGAAAGTGACACCTCAATTACATTTACATCACTATTTATAGGAACAAACAGACTAAAGGTGCTGTGTGTGCACAGTTGTATATATAGATGTTTGTTGAAATCCTCCTACAATGATCCCTGTTTCTTGAGAAAGGCCTGTAACTCAATTTATTGTACACAATGTTCTTCTTCTCAAGCCACATCCATAGCATTCTCCCAAGGCACATACACAGACTCACTCATCTTTCTAGCCCTTGATAGAGTATGTTAAAGTACAATATGATTACATGGTATACAGACTACTATAAAACATGGTGGGTGGGTAACTAATGCAGTGGGATGCCTGGCCTGCCAAATGGAATTAGTATATACAGTAGAATTATGTCCCATTTTTTACTGAATGACAAATTTGACAAAATGTTATTTGAGTCTGATGATTCCTCTAGGAAGACTTTTGATAAGTTTGGTTTCTAAGAATCATTGTGAAAAGTGCTAGAGCCTAAATGATGATGGTAGAACAAAAATGCTCCCCTAAGAAGCAAGAATATGACCGAAATCACATTTTTTTAGAATTATTTATTATATTATTTAAATTTCTCATGTTCGCCCTATGCTTTGTCCAAAAATATGTTGTAGGCTGATTGGCATTTCCAAATTGCCCATGTTGTATTATTGGGAAAGTGTGTGACTTGCTAAGGATTATTAACCCATTCAGAGTATACCCTGCCCTGTGCCTAGAGTTTCCTGGAATAGGCTCCAGATTAGATAGATTATAGATTGATATTTTTAGAGACCATTATTATGTGCTTCAGCTATTAAACCTTTAAACCTTTCACATATGCTTAGTAATACATTGCATGAATGTTTTGTGGGTTTCCCTTATGAAATATGGAATATACTGGAATATGCAGTTGGGAGCATTTCAACTGTAAAGTACACAATAGAGGGTGGTAATAATGCAAATAGATTAATGTAGCATCCTCAAAAAAAATATACACATTATTTTTTCTACCAAGTCTCCTCTGAGAAAAGGACAGTCTCCTGTGAACAAAAAGTACAAAGAAAAAAGCTGTATTAAATTTGTGATGGCATGTTATTGTCTGCTCAAGACCAATTTATACCATTCATTTGCTTTAATAATAATATGATTATGCCTTAGTATGCTAGAATGATAGAGAAATTACTTAAAATTCTGACTTTATTTTACAACAAAAAGTTGCCTTCATATAGGATATTCTTTGCCTGTTCATACCTCTGATCTCCAAAACATTTGACCTGATTAGAAATAGAATAAACTTTTTGTATGTATACATATATAACACTTTTAAATCAGTATTTTATATCAGCATTTTATAGCATTTAAAATAATTATGCATGTGTGGAAAGTTACAGTTACCTACTACTACTACAGCAGCAGTGAAATTAAAGTACATTAAACATGTGATCTTCCAGAGTGGGAGTATTGGCATTACAGATAAATCAAAAACACAACAATGCCAAAAGATCTGTGACGCTGTGATTGCTGTGTCAGCCGACGGATGCACAGCTTAAATGTGAAGTAAGTGGTTTGATGGGACATTGAGTGAGGGCAAAACCCCTGTTACATGTTAGAGTTTTATAAAGTTGATTTTATTAGCAATTGAGCTGGATAGTGATTTAAATAATGATGTGTTTCAGAGTGCTCATGGCAATCCAAAATGGCTCATTATCCATTCATTCATTCATCTCTTTAATCTGTGTGAGCTCTAAAATTGTGCTTTCTGTATAAGCAATATTTCAGGCATTCACAAGCAGAACACAAGCATCCAAGGGTTTTATAGTTTTAATTGGGATTGATTAATAATTTTTTTTTAAGTTTCCATGCATTGAACAACATTTTGCGGACGTATATATGCATCAGATAAAACTTACAATCTGGCCTATAAAAGTAAATGCTAAATAATCATAAGTGATTATTAATCATAAATAAACAGAAATCAAAGTGCACAGCTTTAATCTGAGGGTATTACAGTCATGGTAAAATTGAAAAAATCTTCTTTGTGACAGCATAGTCATAAAAAATGAACAGCAGGCATGCATTTCATGCAAGGGTGTCTCTGAAAAAGCCTCTTTTTTCCAAATGAATTTATCAACATCACTTAAGTTAATAAAATTGCAGTTAAATTAGTGATTGTTGAAAAATATCCTTTTGACAGATGAGAACACAGGGAAGATGACTGGTCATCATGCACATCATGCACAGGAAAATCAAACAAAGCCTATCACAGCAAACACCTCATGCCAGTTGGTAACCATGTGAACTTGCAGTTCTTGAGACAGTGATAAACTTTATACCAGAAGCTTCTTAAGACAAATGTGAAGCAAGCTGTCTACCATCTGAAGCTGGCTGAAATTTGGTCATGCGACTAAACATTGATCTCAAATACACCAACTGACATTTCAGTGGCTAAAGCCATTGAGGAGGTTGCACTAGGCCAGTCAATGTTCAGACCATTTAGATTTTGTCGTAGGATCTTAAGAGAGCAATACATGAACATTTATGAACTGCAGCAATGTTGTATAGAGGAGTAAGCTAAAAGTTCTCCAAAATATTCTTGGAGGCTGATGAACTTGTTTACTTGTTATTGTTGATAAATTTGGTTCTAAATGTTATAGAATTTTATTTATTTTTTCCAAATTTTTTTCTAAATGTTAAATTACGTTTTGGAAAAAGTAACTCATATTGTTTTTATTTCTATTTTCATTCATTCATTCATTCATTCAATTATTTTAATGTCACCTGAGGTTATTTGCTTTTTTGTAGAAGTTAATGAAGACCACACCATTGCTATTTAGGTCCTGATAAATTAAAACAGAGAAATAAAGGAGTGTATTGTCAGGGTTAACCCCTAGAGGGTGCCTTGCGCCCAGAGACTCTTTTGTGGGGTTTTTTGTGTTTTCGTTAAGGTTGGAACTACATGTCCCAGGATGCACTTCGGTCAGGTGATGGGAGCTCTCACCTGAACCGAGGTGACTCATTAGTTGATTTATTATAAATAGCCTGTTTATGGTGAGCTTGTGGTCTAGCATTTGTTATGGTTAAATTATAGTAGTTTGTTGTAATGGTTATATTAAAGTTTTCTTTGTGCTCTAGTGCAAGAGTTATTGTTTCAGTTTTGCTTTAATATACCATCATTAAAAGAACATCTATAATATACCATCATTAAAAGTCATCTCTGCCTCTGCATTTATGCCACGCAAACACAAGGATGTGTATTACCTGTATCTTTATACATGACATGTATATTTTCTTTTCCCCATGACTGTACATCCAAATTTGTTGAAATGTGTAAACATTACAGCACTTTTACATGTGGTTTCCACATTTTAATGTCTCATTAGGAGGTGTGTGTTTTTCTGGCATTGTTTCACTTGCAAACAGCTGTACTGCTGTTAACCTTTAATGTGAAATCCAAACGCTGTGGCAAAAAAAAAAAATGCTGGCACATCAAGGTATGGACTCCACAAGACTCCTAAAGTCACAAAACCAGTGGTAACTGGCACTAAGACATTAAAAGCAGATCCTTTAAGTCCAATAAGTTGCAAGTAATTGGGGCCTCCATAGTCATTTTCCTCAAATCATTTGTAAAAATGTTTGCAGTGTGGCAGAGTACCATGTCTTGCTGAAAGGGGCCATTGCCATGCCTTCTACCATGAAGGGGTGTACTGTACATAGACTGCAACAATGAACCAGGGATTCCAAGAACAACATTGGTCAGAGCATCATACTGCTACCACTAGCTTGTCTTTTTCCCCCACAGTGTATTCTGGTCTCATCTCTTCACCAAACCAAGTCAATGATGTAAAAAAAAACATGACTCATTAGTCTTCCTCCATTGCTCCATGGTTCAGTTTCCATTCTCATGTGGCCACTGTAAGTACTTTCAGGAGTGGACCTGCATGAGCTCCCTGTCTTGTCTACAGCTACGCAGCACCATACACAGAAAGCTGCGATGACACCTTTCTGTCATAGCCAGTGCTATAAGTATGGGGTTATTTATAGGATTATTCTGGGACTGTGTCACTACATTGGATCACGTTTGGTAGGTACTAACCAACGCTTAAGAGGAACATTGCATTGGGTCTGTAGATACTTTAGGAGATACTGATGCAGTCATCAACCCATAACAGATAGGCCCTTTAAATTTTTTTTTCTGCAACCAAACACATAAACTTTGAAAACTGAATGTTCTGCTTATTAAATCTCACCCGTTGATAGGTCGCAGTTAACTTATGTTATTGATGTCACCTGCCAGGGATTTTAATATTATGGCTGATCAGTCTAGGCATTAAATAAGAAATAAAAAACAAAACAAAACTAACAAATAAACATTTTATAGACAAAAAAAGTATTACAAAAAACTTTACACTACTCAATTACATATGATAACAGTTCCACTTTTACGTGAACATTTAAAAAAATTAAAATAATGTATTTTATAAACCCATAAAATAACATTATGAAAGGAATTAATGTTAATGCTGGTGGTATTCACTGTAATTTAAAAAGAATTATAATTCTGAGATGAAAGTAAGTTTTCCAACTCTGTGAAGATACAGAAATTTATCCACAAATTCACCAAATATCATGAAGTAGGAAAATGCTAATATGCATATTGATTTCTGTGTATTTGTTAGAGAACCATACACAAACATTAATATTATTCTTGGAAAATTAGTGAAAAACATGCAAGTCAGAATGATCACAATCACCCAAAAAGCCTTCTTTTTCATCCTGTTGGACTCTGCATCTTTTTCGCTTAATTTCTCACCAGGTCCAGGTTTCCTCAATGCCTTAAGCACTGATATAGAGCAGTGTATCTTAATAGACAATAGAAGTAAGTACTCTGGCAGCAGAATATAATACATTATATGTGTAATTGGTAAAAACGAACAAGCCATACTGAATCCTACAATTATTATCCAGGCAACAAGTGAAAGTGCAGCTTTCTTAGTGGCTTGTATTTTATGAAAATAACAATATAGATCACTGCCATAAATCGTTCCACACAGACACAGCACTGGAAGAAGGGGCGATTTATATTATGCAGCACAGAGAAAAACATCATAAAAAAATACAAAGGGCTACTTTCATCATTTTGATATACTGTAATATTGAATACACTTAACAATGTACTGAAGCAAATGAAGATCTCAGACACACAGAGGTTAAGAGAGAAGAATTCTGATGCTACTCCATTTCTTACACATAGTACATACAGCCACAAAACATATACATTGAGTGGTAGAAACACACCAAGCACAATTATGTTGAGGAAGATAACTCCACCAAGTGCAGGGATAGACATATTACTATCATTAAGAAGGAAAAATGAAGCATTCTCCATGGTCTGTATCATTAAATTGCTGAGGAGAATAAAATTTAATATGTATTATATAAACATTTTAGATGAAGACACAAATGTTAGAGTAACACAATGCTTCTCTAAAACCTCCTTAATCTTTAACATTTAACATTCTCTTTTTTACTTAACACTCTCTTTGTCCATGTACTAGCTTAAAGTGTTAATAATAATAGGAACATGTTGATAGGAACATGTTACATGTGAAAAATAATCACAAGGTCAGAATCTGAATAAACTTGCAATGGATAAACAGTACAGTAAGTCTCCTTTCTTAGCATTAACAATTAACTGCAAATACTACAAACTTTTACCTTTATTGAAGTGTAGATCCTGACATGAACTCAGCAATGCATATTTGTATGTCTTAATGTAAATGGAAGAAATCTTTGAAAGAAAATGAATGATAGTAATACAATTTGATAAATACATGATTTCACATTCCTTGATCTTATCAATTATATTGAAAAGATACAAACAAATCATTGATGTGTATTACCTGTATCTTTCTACAGTTTATATAAAATTGGTGGTGGAGCAAATGTCTACTTGATTATATTACTGAAATCCTTTATATCCCAAGATATTATGATGAGGGAGGGCATAATTCAACTGTGGTAAATTAAACAAAACAAAATATTCATCATCAATAGAAGGATCAAAGAGGTAACAACAGAAATAAGTAAAACCCATAAATCATACTGAATCAAATAAACATAGAAAACATGTGAAGTATTTGACAGCAAAATGAGAACTTAATTTTTGCAGTTTGCGCTATACCCGCACCTCTCACAGTCTTGTCACAATGGATAAAAATCTTCACTTGTGCTTGATGTGTTTGAGATTAATTAAGTACATAACTGTGAGAAGTAGTTGTGAGGGCCATTCTGTAATAATATATAAATTATTCATTTCTTACAAAAAAAAATTCTGATAAATAAATAAGAAGATTTTATACAAAAATCTATGTCCCTCAGCACCAGAAATATGAACTTCATATGACACTGATGACATAGAGTTAACATTGGCCCATGATATGGCCTCCTTGAATCTCCAGCAAAGTCCAGCTGCCAAACATTGTTGATCAGTCTCATCACATGACTTATCATGTGTAACCATGGAACACCTGCCACAATAGTGACAGGCTTTTCTGTACACTTTCTTAAATGACACCATGAAATTAGCCTGTCTTGTCTTAGCACTGTCACTCTTGGCCTTCCAGACTTGAGGTGATCAGCAGAGGAGCCAGTAGTTCCTAATGTGTTCCATAGCAGTATTCCTGGCAACTCCAAACTATCTGTGCACTCTTTTCAGAGGAAACTGGAATTCTTCAAGGAAGATCTTTAAAGTGATTGGGTGCATTTCACAAAGCTAACAGAGCAGATTCAGTGAAAGAGAATAATTTTTCTATATGTTGACTTTACAATAAACTGATCAAAAACTTCAGTAAATGATTCAAAGCTTTAGTCTTGGACAGCAGCTACTCCTGCTCATACAGAATCCAATCCTCATTAGTGATATCAGAGAGTTTTCAAAGTGAGCACATGCTGTTTTTTTTTTTTTTAGACAAAAAGTATTCACCTGCAAGCAAAACTTTTTTTTTTATTGAATAGTTACTTATTTGTCTAACATGTTTATTTTCAAGATTGTTTGTATTCCACATACATACAGTATACAGCCATGGCCAAATAATCCTTTTTCACAAATATTCATTTTCACAAAGTCTGGTGCTTCAGTGTTTTTTAGATTACAAGCATTTCATAAATGTCAAAGGCTTTTATTGACAATTACAGGCTTTCATTGTAATTTTCAGTGAAAGAGTCAGTATTTGCATGACCCACAAATGCAAATAAAGTCACTGGGGTGTCAAACACTGCAATATCTATTTTTCTAAAGAGATTAACATACTTTATAAAACTGGGCAGAAAAACAATGTAATGCAAAGTAAGAGAGAAAATATTGGCAGGTGAGAGAACCGAACATCTAGTAATATGTGTGTGTATGTGTGTGTTTAGATGAGACATATACAATGTAGGGGTGATTTTGTAATATGAAGAAATTAAGCAGTCTGGAAAATAATTTATTTAGATTTTTTATGGTAAGCTAAAATAAATAGTGGTGTTTGGAGGTTGTGTACTCATTTTTTTTATTTAAGCTTATGTAAGAAACATACATAAATCTTTTATATTAAGAACTTTGAAAGTTGCACAAACAATTACTACTATTCATAAAGTATTGCATAAAGGAAACATGGTAAACCTTCGCACAAACAAAATAATTTGTTGGAAGGAGCAATTAATACTAAATTTTTGGAAATGTAATTAAAACATTTTTATATAAATCTGCTTCTGTTTTTATGGGTCAGTTTATGTTATTACAATTCGGTGGACAAAACCTGTGTTTTTGGCAATGCTTGTTTGTTTTATCAGGAAACAAAAACATGATTTAGTAAATTCTTTAAACTAGCTAAATTAACATGTTTTAATAGCTGTAAATGACTGTATGTTACAAACATCAATTATTCGTTGACTATATTTAAAACCGTTTCAATTATTAATAATACTATATGGCCAAAATGTATGAGGATCCCTAATCAATCATACGTTTGTTAGTTAAGCTTCACTTCCTATTGGTACAGTAGCTGGGGGTAGTAGGACAGTGAATTATTTTGTTATATTGGCAAACGTTTGTGAATTGATGTGTGTAATTGATATAACAGACTAATAACCTTACCTCATATGTTATGTGAAACAGAAAGCCTGCTAATAAATTACAAACTGATGGCAAATGTAAAACAAATAATTTGGACATACAAGATAAATGATCCCAAATAATACTGCTTTAGCAAAATGTAAATGCATTTTTAAAAGTGAGAATGAAAATATTTATTGAGAGCAGATCAGTCTAGAGTACAAATTAAAAAGTAGCACAAAAAAAAGCTATGTAGAATTCACATCCTGTCCAAACTATCCCTTTAAGTGTCATTCTGTCTGTCATTCTGTTATTTGAAAAATGTCATTCGGTAATTGTTATGAATTATTCACAACAGTTAAATTAATAGAAAATGTACATGATTACAAGTGTGATTAATGTAAATCTGGACTATCCAGTGGATTGTCTGTGTGTATAAAGCTATACACTGATAATGGCACACTTTATTCAGACTTCTTCTCTTTTCGTCTCTTCACTGCCGTGACCATAACTTTGACTTACATTATGATAGAAGAGTGCATTTTAGGGTGGATTGAAATGTCCATGTAAAGGGAAGATGCAATGTACAGTATGGAAGGGCCTGTATAAAATGTATTTGAGTTCTTTCTCCCAGAATCCTCATTATAATTACAGAATCCGCTCTTGCACTAGGCTGTGTGACGTTCTTTCAACCCCACACTCTAAAAAATGCTGGGTTGTTTTTTCTACCCAAACGCTGGGTTGCCGCTGTTGGGTCATTTTTCTGGGTTATTTACAGAGAGTTGGG
>JAQQZS010000038.1:11914873-11935370 GCA_030068045.1 Platyallabes tihoni
AAATTGTGGCTAGTAAAAAGGCTGAATGGCTAGTGACTCCGGAAATCCACTAGCCACATTGGCCAGTGAGCAAAAAACTTAATGTCAAGCCCTGTTCCATATCTGTGTTCTGTTATTCTGCATAATCAAACTCCTGGTTCGACTTGAACACGCTCATACATCAAACAGATGATTTACACAACTAAACATTCATATGTTTCTCATCAGATCTCATATGTGACACAAGCGATTTTGTTACATCATTATGAGCCTAGGGTGAAACTAGTCCTAGTGTAGCATTTTAGCCATAAACTGGACTCATCATCTGGGCTTGGATTTACTCTGGATTGATACTGGTGCTGCCTGTCCTCTCTCACATTCAGGAAACACAGAGCTGGGGTTGACATCCACTCCTGCTCCCAGTTCCTCCTGGAGCTCTATAGCCAGTGGATCCTCCCTGGAAGTCCCAGCAGCAGAAAAACTCCAGTGGTGCTGTTAAGTGAAGTGGTGAGATCGGTGAGTGTGCTGACTTTCTGACTGTGTAAGAGGGCAGATTGTTCTTGTCTTTCAATCCCTCATTTAGTTTTATAAATAGTAAAAAATAATAGTTTTTAAATAGTTTTTGCTTCATTCTGCATTGTTATTTATATAACAATTCCACCAGTTTTGTTCAGTTCCACTAGTTGTATGTTAGTTTGGGCTAACTGCTCTTTAATCTTTTAAATGTTAAATGTAAACAACATCATTGTGAGTATTATAAGATCAGTTTACACTGGCTTGAAATCTTGTGCTATTTCCTGTGTAGCCTAATAAAAGTGCAGCTGCTGGCAGTCTTTGTGTTAAGTAACACACACAAATAATTAAAATTAAAAAAAAGAAGCACCGAGCTTTGACTGCTTGATTCTGATTGGTCAGAAAGTATTTTCTTTTTTGTTTAATCTAAGACCTTTAACATTTTATGAAAAGCAGCTATTTAACAGTCAGAGGTAAACTGTAACCACGGGTTTTCCTCAGAATCAAAATTGACAATGTTTTATTCACAAAACGAAATTTATGATTCTTATTAAATATTAAATAGCTCTATTTTCCTATTGTGAGTTCTTGTCTTTGTTGTGTTTTGTCTCTAGTTGTTGGCAGTGTCCGATCTGTTCACGGAAAGGAATCAGTTTGATATGATGTTTTCCACTCTGATGGAGCTGCAAAAGGTTCACCCTCCAGAGGATGAGATCCTCAACCAATATCTGGTCCCTGCCATCTGCAAAGCAGCTGCTGTACTGGGCATGGTGAGTGTGTCTCTCTGTGTGTCTCTCTGTGTGTGTGTGTGTGTGTGTGTGTGTGTGTGTGTAGTGGCAGGGGGTTGATGTAGACATTGTGTTTGCTTAATTGAGGTGAATGTGTGTGTGTCAGGATAAGATGACGGCAGAGCCGGTGTGTCGGCTGTTGGAGTCTTCCCTCAGGAGCACTCATCTGCCCAGTCGAATCGGAGCGCTGCATGGAGTGCTCTATGTGCTGGAGTGTGATCTACTGGACGAC
This sequence comes from Platyallabes tihoni, assembly GCA_030068045.1. Classification (NCBI taxonomy): domain Eukaryota; kingdom Metazoa; phylum Chordata; class Actinopteri; order Siluriformes; family Clariidae; genus Platyallabes; species Platyallabes tihoni. Next base: position 11,916,386 of record JAQQZS010000038.1, read on the forward strand.
ACGGCACGCCAACTCATCCCCACAGTCAGCGAATATGTACTGTCTAATCTTCGGGCCATTGCCCAGTGAGTCACCACCACCCCTTCCTTCACACACACACGCTTTTAGAAATACACTACATACTGTCGAAACATGACTAATAGCCTGTGAATAACATGCGTCCAGTTCTGTGGTCTCCACGCAACACACTGAAACAAGTGTTTCATCGGTCCCAATGTGAAAGCAAGCAACGATATTCAGACTTTCTGACCTCACGGCGATCAAATTGGCAGTGGCACGAGCTCAGCTTGGTAATAAATCATTAGGGCCAGTGTAGATCTATTTGTCTCATATGAGGGAATATGAGATGAGAAGGAAACAGTCAGCAGCTAGTTCCCAGTCAAGATGAAAGACCTCATGCTGACCATTAGTGCTCTTGAGTTTTGGACGCCTGGGGCTAAAGCTAATGGCAGACCCTGTGTACCACTGTGTACCATGCTGTGAGGCTGAATTAAAACTGCATCGCTATTAGCTCCTTATTATCTGTGTAATGTGTAAGACACATGAGATTTTTAGTTTATTTATGGCAATTAAACTAACCTGTGTGTGTGTGTGTGTGTGTGTGTGTTTCAGATGCGTGAACCTGCATAATCAGCAGCATGTGTTAGTAATGTGTGCTGTAGCATTCTACATGATGGAAAACTACCCACTGGATGTAGGCCCAGAATTTAATGCAGGAGTTGTCCAGGTAAGGACATGGACATGCATGCAGTACATTTATATCAACAAATAAATTGATCTGGACACTTTACCATCAGATGTTGCATTGTCTAAACAGATGGATTAATTGACTTTTGTTTCGGTCTCATGCTTTATTCTTCTCTAGGTGTGTGGCTTGATGCTCTCAGCCAGTGAGGAGGCCACTCCATCAGTAATCTACCACTGTGCCCTGCGAGGCCTGGAGCGATTGCTTCTGTCTGAACAGCTGTCGCGCATGGACGCAGAGACGCTAGTGAAGCTGAGCGTGGAACGCGTGAACATGCCGAGCCCGCACCGCGCCATGGCCGCCTTGGGTCTCATGCTCACCTGCATGTACACAGGTGTGCCTGGAGAGGAAGGCAGGACACATTTCAGCTCACTTTTAACCCCCCCCCCCCCCCCCCCCCCCTATACTGACCCACCTACTAACAAAAAATCCTGCAACTAAACAGATTAGTGCCCTTCCTCATGCTAACACACCTGACTAATACACAGCACTTCTCTACACACTCTTCACACTTCCTTCACTGGAAGGGCAAGAAAACAGGGCCCTTTTTATTTAGATTGACAAGTGAAATTACTAAAATGTTTGATGCTTTCTCTTTAATCTAATGAAAAGAGTAAGTACAGTAATTCAGAGTATTTCAGCAATAAGTACAGTAACTCAGAGTATTGAAACTTTTTGTTTAATTTAATAAAAAGAGTAAGTTCAATAATTCAGTAGTATTCAGAAATTACTACTGAATTATTATTTTACTTTTATAATTATATAACTGGCAACCGATTTGATTTCATCCCACAGGAAAGGAGAGGGGGAGTCCTGGTCGGCCGGCCGACACCGACCCCACGGCTCCTGACAGCGAGTCTGTTATTGTTGCCATGGAGCGTGTCTCAGTTCTTTTTGACAGGTACAGATGATGCGTATACTGTATGTATATACTGTCTATAAATAATACTGTATCTTATGCATATTAATGTTTCAGTAGAATGTTTATTTTAGTTTCAGTTAACAACCTCATGTATTGTGTGATCGCTTTTGTATCCGAACTCAGGATCCGTAAAGGTTTTCCATATGAAGCGCGTGTGGTGTCAAGGATACTGCCCCAGTTCCTGGATGACTTTTTCCCCCCACAAGATGTCATGAATAAAGTCATTGGAGAGTTTCTGTCCAATCAGCAACCTTACCCACAGTTTATGGCCACAGTGGTTTATAAGGTGTGTTTGGTATTCCTTTTGTGTTTAAATTGACTTCCTTGGTTATTAATGATGGGCGTTCATGTCAAACCGAGAGTTATGATGAGATTTCTCGTGAAATCCATTGATATTTACAGAAGACTTAAAGCACAGTATGGTGATGAGACCCTTAGCCGCAGTAAAACATTTAATAGGCGCAAATGTTCTACCTTGCTGTACCTACGTGAATAAAGATTCCGTGGTGGCTCGGAGCCCACTGCAGTCAAGTAGAAAGCTTGATTACAAAAAAATGACAGATAACTTGTTGCTAACTTGCGGCAGAGACAGATCTCTTTGCCGCATCCCAATACGGTCCTGACCTCGCTCTAAGCCGTTCCCACATGTTTGGGACATTGACGAGGAGTTCCTGGGAGGCCAGCATTTCAGACATTAAGTGGGTAGTCTGATCACAACTCTGGTGTACTTGGACAACTTACTACTGTACGTTGATGGCATCCAAGCACTAGGAAACGCTAGAGAAATAGAGCGTTTGCAACCCTCGTATAACGCAACAATAATCGCTTGATCTACTAAATAAATTATCTACATGATTCTGTACACTTGCATTATTTGCAGCATAAATATGATGGGGTATATATAAGTTTTTGCATGTTTATCAGACAGATGTAACCTTGATTCAATGTGTGGATGTCATTTTAAGGCCAGCCTCTTTTCATGTGATCTGGTTCCACACAAACACAAATGTAAACTGCGTAGGCATTAGATTTGAGCCTAAAAAAAACAATAACCCACGGCGGAGTTATGTGACTTCGAGCTATTACATTACCAGCAGTATCAGCTTAGTGCTCTTATTCTAATTTGCACTTGTTGTTCCAGGTATTTCAGACACTTCACGCCACTGGTCAGTCCTCCATGGTGCGAGACTGGGTGCTGCTCTCGCTTTCCAACTTCACACAGAGAACACCTGTTGCCATGGCGATGTGGAGCCTGTCCTGTTTTTTTGTCAGCGCCTCCACCAGCCAGTGGATATCTGCCCTGTATCCTTAAACACGGTTTAACATTCTGTACATGCTCTTACACACACTTCCTCTTAGTTATTATTATGTGCTATTAGTAAACTGTAGTAGTGTAGTACCTGCACGGTCCTCATACAAAGGTGGGGAATTTGTCGAAATTAGGCATTTGGTTTGGGATGTAGTCATTACTAAACAAATGTATGTTTATGATTTTAAAGGTAAATTCTTAGTTTATACTTTAGAGTCATTTAATCAGTCTATATACCAAAATGCACACTCCGAGATCACAAATGTGAATGATTTCCTGTAGTAAAATAAACTACTTTTAGTGCACACTTTCGGCTGCTTCCAAACCACATACACATGGCGCAGGTTTTATGCCGGATGCCTGTTTCTAATCCAACCCTTACATTCTCTCTGTGCTTGTGACCAGCACTCAGGATGGCATGGATATTTGGACAGTTGCTGGGAATCAAACCCAGGCCCTTTGTATGGCAAGGGAGAAGCCTACCACTGAGCCTCTAATGCCCTGTGTAATCCTCAGGTCACAAGAGGTTTCGGGTAAGGAACTGTTGTCGATTACTCAGACTTGTCTCAGTGGAATAAGGATCATTTATTTTTTTGCCATCCTCCCTACTGCATTTGGAGCTGCTCTAAGTTTTCTAGGATCCTGTGCAATGGTATTGTTCAAATTTTAAGATTTAAAGTCAAACATTTTGGGTCCATTGTCCATGTAAAAAAAAAAAATCCTTGCTTTTTGTCCTTTTTCCATTTTTATATTGGCTAGGGCTTGAACAAGCCAACTAGATTTTCCTCCTATTGTGACCTCATGTAAGAACATCCCCTCCCCCAGCTTGTTGCGCAGTTATTCTGTTGCCCGGCGGGAGCGAGGCTCATTTACATAAACGCAGAGTTTGTGATCTGAACAAATGCATTATCTAAAGATTGTTTCAGCTGGAGCTTTAGAGAAGCTCTGAGACCTGTTTTTAACTTGTTATAGAAATAATAAAATATGGTATCTTAAGGCAATGAATTTCATTATAGCAGAAACACACTGACAATGTGTCAATGATGTGTATGTTACAAACCTGTTTGTCTCGTACAGTTTTCATCTTTAACTCCACTTGCCTCCTCTAGCCTGCCTCACGTGATCAGTCGCATGGGCAAGGCAGACACTGTGGACGTCAGCCTTTTCTGTCTGGTAGCCATGGACTTCTACCGACACCAGATCGACGAGGAGCTGGACCGCAGATCCTTCCAGTCTGTTTTTGAGATGGTGGCGTCCCCCGGTAGTCCTTACTACCAGCTGCTGTGCTGTCTGCAGAGCATTCATCAGGACACATCACTATGAGGCGCACACCGTCAAGCCATCAGACTGACTGTAATGCACAGCTCATCATGCCGGACGTAGTAGCCTAGTGGGTCGTAGACAGTTCACTTTTGCATTAACCATAGGACCAAACCACAAGGGCAACTTTGTGTGCATACTAATGACCAGCTTTACGAAGAAACCATCGCATGTCACCTAATATATGAGCTCTGCAATACAGGAATTGGCTGCAGGCTAATTGTGGATTGTTTTAGAAACAACTCAGTACTTGGGTTAGATGTAATGTCTGAAGGCAGATGTGGGGATAAATTGTACATCTCTAAACACTTGATTTAATTTTTTTTTCCCTTCCAAATTTAGGATCTAGTTTTTCCAACCTTTGCATCTCTTAGCGTTGTCACTTTCAATACTGAGCAGGAACCACAATGTTAAGTGCTCAGTCAAAACATATAATGTGCATGAAAAAGTAAACATTTATATTAGGAGTTTTTTTTTTCCTATTCATGTCATTCCTTTGTAGGAACGTTTGCCCGATTTGATCTTAAGCACTTGGGGAAAGTCGAGAGGTTTAACTGGAAGCTGACTTGATTCTCCCTCATTCGAGGAAACTTGCATAAGCCATGTTGAAAGAAGACCGTAGTATTTCCATGTATTTAAAATGTAATATGTTCTCAATTAAATACTTTTAGGACTATGAGATGGTAGAACTGACTGGCACAAAACTGACCATTATCTAACAACACCAGTTCTCTCTCTCTCTCTCTCTCTCTCTCTGTCTCTGTGTCTCTCACCTTTAGTTTTTCTTTTTAAATATATTTTTTATTTTAAATTTGACACTTGATCTTGAAAGAAAGATAAAAAAAATAATAAAAATGATAAAAAGTGAGGCCTGGTGCAGAAAGGCTTGCGACAGCCGTAACGCTCAGTGTTTTTAGATTGTGAAGTCGTAGCAGATAAGAATACCAAGTGAGCTTGTTAAAACTGGTATACGCACTTACAGTGATTTTGATGTAATCCGGTTCCACATTCTGGACTGATTTTTGCATTTGTTTTAACGCTCAGGATGCTCTTGTGCAACTCTTGTGATTCTTTGATCTAGTGTCATGACCGGAAGTCTATTTTTTATGTTGTGTCGAAAAATCCTGTACAATGTATGTAAGAGAAGAAATAATTGTGTTTATACTACTAAAAACTCTGCTGCATGAGAACAGCCATCAGATGATAGATGGCATAAAGAGACAACATTTACTGAATGTTTGCAAACCACTCCCCTCGATGTGTGTAATTATAAACTGACAGCTTGCACTCTCCGAAGGCTCAGGAGCGAACAATCAGATCGAAGATGTTTAGAGGAAGAGAGCGAGAGTCCCTTTACTGTAAAAAAAAAAAAAAAAAAAAAAAAGCCTGGTAGCATCTTGTCTATTTAGCCTGCAGCATGCTGTTGTCTGCTTTTAATATTGAGTCTTCGTGTGATGTGTTAAAACCTCAATGGAGAAGGACGACAAGCTGCCCAACTTGGAATAAATTCGATAATATCACGGCCATGAGATTTCTTGCATCATCTTGAAGTGTCTAGTGCTGCATTGTTGTAGCCGCTTTAGAGAGTCGGATATTCATCCTTTCTCATTTTCCAAGTTGAAGTGTACCCTTTGTTAGACATGCTTGGTCAGTGTCTCTTCATGCACACACATACATGGATTTCAGCTTCAGCACTGCGCTAAAATCTGTATTTTCTCAACAAACTTCAGAAAACAACTTATCCACCCTGCTCCAAACCTGTCAATCCCAAATGGGATAAATCGAATGTGAAGTAGAAGATTTTGGGGTAAATGAGGGTTTCTTCTTAGCACTTGGATTTTCCCTTCTTCAAAATGTCATCATGCCACTTTCAAAACAACCTGCATACTTTCTCTTTAATTTGCTTAACCTAGAATGCTTCAGTGCTGATTTTCTTTTATCTCATTATATTTGAGGCAGAGATCAATCAGTGTGCCGGAGCTGACAGTAGATGAGTGAGTAAAGACAGTGTGGATTATGTGACCGTAGTCTCTATTCACTCATCTACGATCCTGTTCAATAAGGAAGGCTGTGAAAGTTGTGCACCGGAGCTTCCTGAAAACTTACATTGGTGTATTCAATATTCCACACTCGACATCTGCAAGCTTCTGGAATGAAAAAGTTGTTGTATTTACTGTAATGGCATATTTTAATATAAAACTACTGGAAAGATTATAATGTAGTAATAAAATGTCTAATGTTTTTTGGTTGTTGATTTGCATTTCTTTTCTACCTTTCATATATTTCTGCTCATTATTTTTTATATATATATATATATATATATTGTTGTTGTTGTTGTTGCTTCTTTTCTATTTAACTTTTCAAGCTCGTCATTTAATATCAGCCCCTTTCTGTCAAACTGTTAACTAATTGCTTAAGGCAGCTGCTTTGGACAGCGTTTAGTGATAATCCTCTCAAGCACTTAGCACTCCCATGCACTGGGACAGGAGATTAAATGAAATCTCTGTCTGGACATGATGGAGGCGAGATCTATTAGTGTGGGAAATTAAAGCTTCCAGACTCGACAGATTGTGTGGTCATGGGTGACAAATTAAAGGGGGGAAAACTCTGAGCGTGTTTTGCTGTAGGGAGCATTTGTCCCCTAGACCAAAATGTCAATTCAAAGTTCTTCAGACTGATCTACTGTGATGAAAAATTTATTTCCTTGAGTAATTCCTTTTAGGATATCTCCTCCCCCATTTTCACATGCCGCTAGTTCACATCATATCTGCTGTTTTACGAGTTGAGAGTAAAGGTGTCTTCTACTCTGTGACTGTGCTCGTATGAGCGTATGGTTGCAAAGACCAGTCACTGATTATCGGTGTTTGTCGCACATTCTCACTCTGTTGTTCTCCGTTGTTCTACTCTTATGTTTCTGGCCTATGTTTACAAGTAGTAACATTAATCAAAGTGAGTTATGGATATAAATCTATTACCTTTACCACTATGGCTATTTTATAACAACTTGGTTTTGATTGTTTCCTTCTGTCTGAGTTTTTGATATTTTTAAAAAGGGCATATACGTATATGCTTATGTATATATACATAAAGAGTGGGCCAAAAAACATTGAAACATGAAAAATAATGCCTCTCTTCTGACAGTCACATGATACCATCAACAATGGTGTGACTGACATCTTTAGAGGAAACATAATACTGCACATTTTTGCCATAATTCAATTCAAGGGCATAGTTAACAACTGGTGAGGTGTGTGTATATTTTTGGGCCCATATACTACATATATTTTGAGACTCTTAGCCACAGTAAAATATTTGAATAATGCAAACATTTTAAAGAAGGGAATTGGTCCATGAATGACGTTCCTGTGAACATTCAGCGAGTGCCTGTGCTTGAAAATCATCAAATTACTTGACACCAATATGTGGCTGAGATGCATTTGTCTGTGATAACTGTACACACAGTCATTCACCAACACCTCTTTCACACTACAGCCACATCTTCTGTACAGTCCTGACCTTTCTCCAAGCTACTTCCTGGTTTTCTTTATTTTTTGCGTATTTGTCACATTTAAATGATTGAGATCATCAAACTAATTTTAATATTAAACAAAGTTAACTTGAATAAATGCAAAATAAATGATTATTTCATTTATTAAGGGAAAAAAGCTATAGAAACCTACTAGGCCCTTTGTGAAAAAGTAATTGCCTCCTATTCCTAAATCCTGAATGAACTGTGATTTTTATTTTATTTTTGGAAAGCTGAGTAAAATTTCACTTGCCACAGCAAGGCCTTATTCCTGGCTGACCTGTTGAATCCATAATTTATTTAAATAGAATGTGTCTGAAAAAGTGAAGAATGCTAAAATATATAAACAAGAAATACAAGAAACAAATTATTTTTATATATATATGTATTAGTGTGGCAAGGGTTAAAAAGCCATTTCTGAGGCTTTGGGACTCCAGCGAACCATGGTGAGAGCCATTATCGCCAAATGGAGAAAACTTGGAACAGTGGTGAATGTTCCGAACGAGAGGCATCCCTACCAAAATTACTCCCAGAGAACATCAACGCCTCAGATAAGGTCAGTGATCTTGATTCAACAATAAGTATGAGACTGGGCAGAAATGTCATTCATGGGAGAGTTCCAAGGCGCAAGCCATTGCTGGGGAAAAAAACAAACAAACACAAAGGCTTGTCTCATATTTGCCAAAAAGTATTTTGATTATCCCCTTGACTTTTGGGCAAACATTCTGTGGACTGATGAGATGAAAGTTGTGCATCCCATTACATCTGGCATAAAGCTAGCACAGCCTTTCATAAAAAGAACACCATACCAACAGTCAAACATAGTTATGGTAGAGTGATGGTCTGGGGCTGCTTTGCAGCTTCAGGACCTGGATGACTTGCCATAATTGATGGAACCATGAATTCTGCACTCTACAAGAAAATCCTGAAAAAGGAATGTCCGGCCATCAGTTGATCTATCATGCTCGAAATCCCTCCACTGTGGCTGAATTAAAACAATTCTGCAAAGAAGTGTGGGCCAAATTCTCTCCACACAGATGTGAAAGACTCATTGCCAGTTATCACAAATGCACGCTTGCAGTTGTTGCCCCCTTGTATTTTGTGAGCAGGTGTTATTTTAGCTACCCTCCTCTGAAAAGATTTAGGATCACCAGAATAGTGGCTCCCTGACCACCTCATTACAATTGTAATGTCATGTTGTCGTATTATCACTTTGTCATTCTTGTATGCACATTTGCACATGCACTTTATGCTATCTCTTTTGTAAAAAAAAAAAAATAATAAAATAATAATAATAAATAAATAAATAAATGTAGATAGTTCTCTGTTAACTTAAAATGTCTTGTCCCAGCTAGTTAGCTAGTTAGTTTTTTGTTAATTTATGTTGTAAATTTAAGTTGTCATGTCAATCTGCCTTGTCTCAGCTAGGTTTCTTAGTTAGCTTCTGTTAATTTATGTTGTTAATTAGAGGAATGTTGTTAAGTTTCACTAACTGTATATGGTTAAAGTGACAATAAAACTCTACTTGACTGGTATTGGAAAGCATAGTGGCTTGTACCTCTGGGGTGGGAGTTTCACCTCGCTGTGTGTGTGTGTGTGTGTGTGTGTGTTTCTTCTGGGTTCTCAGGTTTCCTCCTCATTCGATGCTTTGCAGGCTAATCGGTGTTCCCAGATGTAGAGATGAGATGAGAGAGTTCCTTTGTCACTTTATACTGGAAAAGCGATACAAAAAATGGGTAAGAGGTTTGATGATGCCGAAAGTGATTATTATTTGAGTTGAAATGCCAGCTGAGAGAATGAGTAAATGAATATACTGCAGAAGAACAGTGTTCATTCCTTCAGCACAGGTTCCTGATATTCTGTTGACAATATTCCAATATTCCATACTCCAAAATTCGATTAAATAACGTTTTCTCCTTTATATAACAGGCTACTCGACATCATATGAACTCAGAGACTTTTATTTCACTGTTGTGTTTGGTTCTCCACTTGCACGTGCACTTTTCCGAGCGTGTGGAAGCAGTCCCCCCCCCCCCTTTTCTCGACAGAAATCCCGAGGTCACGTGACCAAGGAGGTCCTCAGAGCAGAGGTCTACTCCTTAAAAAAAAAAAAACACACACACACGTCCACTGTGACCTCCTCGTCTTTAGCTCCCAGCAGCTGCCTCTCCTCCCTTTGTTTTGCCAAAACAATAACATTATTATCATACAGTTTGTTTTTTGTAGGAGGAACGACGCGTTTAGTAAGTTACAAACCCTGAATAAAGGAACATCTTAGGAGATAACAGCAAGAACTGGTGAGTTAATCTTTATAAAAATCTTTACATCTTTTCGTGCTTGCTCCTTTAGTACTTAACGAGTATATACAGAATACCTGCATGTAGCACAGAAGAAGAGACTCGTATTTCCTGTTGTTATTTTTATTAAATAATGAATATTTTATCAGTGTAGTCTCAGAATTCAACACCGTTATGTTCCTCCCACTGAGCAGCTGTTCCGTAGAAACTTCACCGCCTCATGGAAAAGACAAGAAATTATTATTTAATGAAACAGAAAAACGCTAACCAATACACAGTAGTATTGTTGTAATATTTCCCTTTGTTTGTGTTTGCTTCTGTAAACTCTTAACTCGAAGTTTTCGACACCTGTGGAATAGTTTGGATTTACAGCCGAATCAATCTCAAACAAACTGCATTTCCAAATTGGGAGCGATGCTCAAGATGATTGACAAGCCTGCCGGCGAATAGGCGACAAGGACTGGGCTTTTGCTGTTTCAGTTGTCATGGCTACACAAGGCGACGTGGTAATATTGTCCAATAGGAGCGCGTGGGTGGGCGGAGGCCAGATAGCATGAGTGAATGAGTGCTCATCGCAAAGGCGACAAACAATAACGGAAAGTTGTTGTTAGATTTAAAGTTAGCCCACGTGCATCAGGGTTATATTGTATTCCTAATAAAAAAAATTATACAAGTCTTACAGAAGCATTAAAATATATTTTTTAATAATGTGTTTTGGAAGTTTTGGGGCTTTCTTACATCCAAAGTAGATATTAGGAATATCTTACATTCAGAAATACATTACATTACATTTAAAAGTTGTTGTTGGGTTTCTTCCTCCACTTCTTCTTTTCTTCTTAGTATCATGTTCCTCAGAAAAACAAAAACCAATGAACAAACAAAAAACCCCCCCCCCCCCCCAAAAAAAAACCTAAACTGTTTGTGAATGTTCATAATATTCCCCCTACATGTATGAAAGGACTATATTTGTTTATAATAATTGACTTTTAATTTAATTTTTTAAAGTTTAATTTATCCTTCACATTTTTCAGGACGTGATCCATGAACCAGGCTTGCGTCAGGATGTTCCCTTCCTGAAACCCACTATAACAGAGAGGATGATCTCACCTGAGTGTTATATTTAACCCGCCTGCTCTGCATTCGTGAAGCCTGCGACACCTGCATGCGAAAGAAGACACAAACCAACCATGTTCAGGTTATCTGAGCCAAGCAGACGGCGTGGTAACAGCCAGGCGCTGGGCCGTGTCAGAGGGGTGGAGGTAGCCCGAGGAAGGACAGGTTATGGTTTCACTCTCTCTGGCCACTCGCCCTGCGTGCTGAGCTGCGTCCTGAAAGGCAGTCCGGCTGACTATGTTAGCTTACGTGCTGGAGACCAGATCCTGGCCGTAAATGACATCAATGTGGCGAAGGCATCCCACGAGGACGTGGTCAAGCTGATTGGACGCTGCTCGGGTGTTCTACACCTGCTGATCGCTGAGAGCGGACAGCTGGACTCGTGTTCCAGCGACGAGGAGCTCGGGTTCCATGAGCACAAAAGCCACTGGCTCCGACCAAAGATGGACTCTAAGACTTTGGGAATAAACCGTGCTGAACGTGTGGTGGCAGAGATGCAGTCTGGAGGGATCTTTAACATGATCTTTGAGAATTCCTCCAGCCACTCTTCCAGCAGCTCGGAGAAAGCCGTGGCGAAACGGAGGCCTGTCTCTGAGCTTGACTTCCCGTGTGGAGACGTTGAGACACACAGGAGTGACGTGAACCTCCTCTCTGAGCAAGAACTAGCCAGAGTGCTGCATGACGACTCTGTGTTCGTAGATGCATTTGAACCTGAGCGTCAGGAAGCTGACTCAGCAGGCATCCTCAACGTCGGCATGATTGTGGGATACTTGGGTTCCATTGAGCTGGCGTCGAGTGGTGCAAACCTAGAGAGTGACAGCGTGCAGGCGATACGTGGCTGCATGCGCCGCCTGCGAGCCGAGCATAAGGTGCACTCGCTGGTGCTGCTCGAGGTTCTTCACGACCGCGTGCTCCTACGCAATGAGCGTAAAGCTGTCCTGGCTGCCTACCCAGCTGAGAAGCTGGCATTCAGTGCTGTGTGTCCAGATGATCGCCGCTTTTTTGGCCTAGTCACTATGCAGGCTTCTGAGGATCATGGCATGAGTGCAATTGTAGATGAAGACCAGGGCTCGAGGACCTCATGTCACGTATTCCTCGTTGATCCTGAGCTCTGTCACCACAAGGTGTTGAAACTTATGCTTTAAAAACTTTTTTTTGTAATTAAAGGTGCTATATGTAATGTTCAAAGGTTTATATAATATTATAGTTACAGAGGCAAGAAAAAGTATGTGAACCTGAAATTTCATGTTTTTTTCTGCATTAACCTTTCTTAAAATTTTATCTGATACTCATCTAAGTCAAAAACATTGACAAATATAATGTGCCTAAAATGATAACACGTTTATGTTATCGTTTATGTCTTCATTGTGATAAAAACCACTCAAACGTTTTGAGTTTTCTCCGTACAGGAAGAATACACATGGCTTGTCAGCAAGAGCTTTATAGAAGATAATCTATAATCAAGAATTGTTGATTTACATAAATCTGGAAAGGGTTACAAAGTGATTTCAAAGACTTTAGAAATTGGACTGTGGCTATTCTACCAAGAAGTGGGCACCCATTCAAAATTACCCGAATAGTACAACGAAGACTCATCAATGAGGTAAAGAAACAACCCTGAGTGGCAGCCAAGGATTTGAAGGCATCATTAGAACTGGCTAAAATCTGTGTACATGACAGGACAGCACATAGGAAGCCGCTGCTTACTAAAAAGAACATTGCTGTACGCCTAAAATTTACGAAAGAGCACATTTTGATACTCCACGGCGTTATTGGCAAAATGTTTTGTGTGCTAATGAAACTAAGATTGAACTATTTGGAAAGAACATGCAGCACTACATCTGTCGCAAAAATGGCACTGCATATCATCATGAAAACATCATCCCCACCCAACCCATGGTGGAGCAAACATTATGATTTTTTTTCTGCCTCGTAACAGGGCCTGGCCAGCTTGCAGTCATTGAAGTGAAGATGAATTCCCAGGAGTATTAAAAAATTCTTCAGGATAATGTGAGAATGTCTGTGTGTCAGCTGAAACTCTTTAGAAGTTGGGTGATGCAACAGGACAATGACCCAAAAGTCCACAACAGAATGACTTCAGAAAAACAAAATCTGCTTTTTGGAGTGGCCAAGTCAGCTCAGACCTCAACCCAATAGAGAAGCTATGATTTGATTTCAAGAGAGTCATACACATGAGACGTCCAAAGAATATGACAGAGCTAAAGCAGTTCTTCCAGGAAGAATGGGCTAAAATTCCTCCTGAATGTGCAGGTCTGAGCCACAGCTACAGAAAGCGCCCTGTTGAGATTATTGCTGCCAATGTGGGGGTCAACCAGTTATTAATTCTAATGGTTCACTTATTTTTTAGATGACTATGTTGAATATTGAATGAGTGTGTTCAATAAAGGCATGCAAGATAAGAGGGTTTTTTTGGTGTTATTATTTCAGGCACATTATATTTGTCAATACCCTTGACTTAGATGAAGATCTGATCACATTTTATGACAACTAAATACAGAAAACCATGAAATTTCAAAAGGTTCATGCCACTGGATGTTTAATATTGTTTATAGTTATTATAGTTAACATAATAATATGATTTTGAAGATGGCTTGGGAAAACTGATTTGCACTACTGCTTGGTTAGGTTGGATCTAAGTAGTTCTTCTTCTTCTTCTTCTTCTTCTTCTTATTATTAAGGTACATCAAGGGATCTCTCGGCGCTTCGGTTTTAACTGCACTCCAGATCCGGACACCGGTGGCTGTTTGGAATTCCCCCCAACATCTCAGCCTCTGCTGCAGTTTGTTTCAGTGCTCTATCGTGACATGGGCGAGTCCATCGAAGGTGTCCGAGCGCGAGCGTTCCTCGATGGTGACCTGGATGCTCAGCAGAACAACAGCACTAGCAGCAACAGCGACAGCGGAATCGGCAACTTCCTGCCAGAAGAAAAAAACAACCGAGTCCTCTTGGTCGACCTTGGTGCCAATCCTGCCCGTCACATGCCCACAGGATTATGGGAAAGCGCACAGGGGAGTAGAAATCCTGCAGGTGCTCAGGCTGCTCTCCCTCCTCCTCCACCACCTCCTCCTTCTATAACTCATCATAACGGATACAGGCACGAGTTCTCTGAGCCACACCCACACCCCCACACCGACCAGCCCTCTCTGTCTAGTAGACACCTGAGCTGCTCTTCTCGGCTAGACGTATCCGGACTTCCCACCCGCCACCATTTCCCCGCCCACTCTAAGAAAGGAGCAGGAGGTCAGCGCTGGCTCCCTGTGCATGTCCTGAGAGAGTGGCATCAAGGCCGAAGCAGCGATCAGGAGTCCTACAGCGAGTCCACAGACGGCTGGTCCAGCGCCAACTGCAGCACACTGCCGCCTCCCATGAGTAAGATCCCAGCTGATCGGTACCGTGCGGCGCGAGACATCGCCTCACAGCCCCATCGTCTCCATGCCCAAAAGGACGAGTGGGCCAACAAGCTGTTCGGGACGGAGAAACACTTTTGCCAGCACCAGCAGCTTCCACAACAGCACAATGGAAAGAGGGCAAAAGATGCTGAGAAAAAAGTAGGAGGTGTTTTATTTTCTAAACTGATTTAACTTTTACTATGTTTCTCCGTTCATGCGTCACATGAACGCAAGAGCTGAGAGGCTTAAATGAAGTGTCTGATGTGCAGAATTTATCAGCAGTACAGTCAGTCATCTTATAATTGTGATTGGCTTCCTTAAATAATGAGCCATAATTAACTGCAATATTGATTAGATGTGAGTTAATACTGATTGTGCTACAGTAAATCAGTCTGTAAAGCTTTCTAGCTGTCTGTCTCTATACCTGACTAATTTATAGCAAATGAAAAAGTTTCGTAACTTACAGTATTACATATAGAAACAAACACACAGACAGATATATGGATATAAATAGAGAGTTAGCTGTATTTGAATATAGCTAGATAGATGGAGACAGACAGACAGACAGACAGACAGATGTCAGGGAATAAAACATCTGTGGGAATTAATAAATTAATAAACTCAATAAGTACATAACTAGTAAATAAGTAAATAAATGTATGGAATACATAAATACATTGAAAGAAAGGATGTATGTAAGTAAATAAATAAATCAATTAATAAGGATACAATTAAGCAGATACAGTGAAGCAAATACAATAAATTAATATGATGAACTCATTTATGCCAGTAAATAAATGAATTGACAGAAATACTTACAGTGGTTGTTGATTGTGCTGTGGAAGTTGTCGACTTACCACATGCACTTGCTCTGTTGGGATTGCTGGTGTGTGTAAAGTCAGCCTGATCATTTGTACACGTGTAAAATACATAAATAATATTGATGATGTTACGACCAAACTGGGTTTTGAAGATTGAACTGTGACGATAGTTTATTTAATAAGGCACAACCGTTCTGGTGGAGCATCCATGTGTACGTGGTGTTTTGCCCTCAGTGTCTCCACGCACACAACGGTGTGTACCAATGTCGACTATGAGATGAGAGTTTAAAAAAAAAACAGTTTGAAAAGCTTCTTTAATCTTTTTATGTATTGACACCCTGGAGTCAATACATGCAAAAATAAATGCATACCGTGCTGGAGGACTGCTGAAAATGACACACGATGTTCAACGGTCAAAAAAGAAGAATGCCTTATATACTCAAGATTTTGCAGAAAATAGAAACCTCTTTCATCTTTTGCAAATACTTGTGTTTTGTGATAGTATCACTTCTTCTCTTTAGAGTTCATGGCTAGTTACTGCCATAACACTACCACCTGTTGCTAAAGATAAATGTATGAATTAAGTTATATTAAATTTAAATAAAGGCTTGTTACAGAGAATTACCTTAAAGATTTTTCTCACAACTGTCATCATATCCCATAATAAATATTAGCATCCTGATTGTGACTAAAAATCTGCACATTCCTGAGTACAGTGAGCAGTAGAGATTCAGATACAAAACATTGATTCATGTAAGTGTTCTTTTGTCTTGCAATTCATGTATGGACATACTGGCATAAAAATATATATATTTTTAAATATATGTAAAAAAAAATATGTATGCATTTGGTAAAATGTCACCATTCCTTTGTGATTCTATAGGTAGTGAGCTATAAAAAAGATTTCACACATTGACTGAAGACACTGCATCAGGAGCAGCATTAATTGTTGTTTTTTAGAATCCTAGCAAATTATATTATTAAAACGGGAAAGTTATAAAATCATGATGCTTACAGAATCATAACTCGAATCGAAGGAGTACCAAGTATTGGGTCGTCCCTGGTGATCCCCATCCCGAATAATTTTGCTACATTTTGTTTACACTTTGTTTGCTAATCAATTACATGGTGCAGTTGCTATTGAACATGCAAGCTTTTTTAAGTTGTTAAACAGGTTTAATCTGTCGGTGTCAAATCGAGTGTGTGATCTGTCACAGTGTTAAAATCGATCCAGTGCCTTTGGCTTTGATACTGTTTGATGCGTTTGCCCTTTTATTACTCCGACATCCCACATAAGACCTAAACCTTGTCGAGCCAGAATCTCACTGTGGTGTTTCTACTAACTTGGGGGAGATTAATATCTGAGTCTGTGACATGTAACACACTGGTCATACACACGCACAAGCAGGGTTTTATAGGCAGCAGGAAGGTATCACAGCAGTACGAGTTTCAGTAGATAACAGTTAATGTGCAAGCAGCAGTGCATAATTACATTCAACTTCAGCTTTCAAGTGCGTAAGTGGTATACTGTTGTGAAAAGGATTTCTGTCCAGATGATTCGTGGGGGTGTGTGACTCATAGTCACCACCTGGTGGCAGCGTTTCATTATTTCAATAGGATCTTGTGAAGGCGAAAAGTGCAGAAGTTTTTCTCTTTGTTCAGGCAACACTTGTTTTACTGAGTCAAAGTTTTAGTACTTGATTTTTTGGAGAATATGGTTAAATAAAAGTGCTTATATTGTGTGTTATGTAATTTTTTTTTAATATACATATTTAAAAAAATTATTTCAGGCTTTCTTAGTATTTGCAATGTTCCCTTTTGCTGTACTGACAGTGTGAACTCAAGCTGGTCTGGACTCAACAATTTGTTTAGGTCCATTTTAGATCAAATCCATCACAGTGTCTCCATCACAAGTCCACATCTGTAGTTAGGATCTCCTCTTCTGCCATGATTTGGTTTGTTCAGCTACTCGTCCAAAAAGTGTCAAATCAGCAGATCTGGATGGAGAATTTTCCTCAGACAGGGGTTGAGGCAGGTCTGGACTCTGCTGAAGGTCGTAGCTACTGTGGTTCTCTTTGTCTCAGCCCCATAGAGCAAGACTGGCTTGACGTTGCTGTTTAGTAGTCTTCCCTCAAGGTCTTTCTTGGAGCTGAAGATGTTCCTTAGCTGCAGGAAAGGTGCTTTTGCTGCGCCGTTTCTTGTTTTCACATAGACATCTGTACCCTGCTGGCTAGTCATTGATCAGCCCAGGTACCCTTCCAGTTTTATATTATCTCAAACATTAACATTTAACAAATGTTAAATTAAAATCCCTTGAATCGGACCAGCAGTGCATGCAGTGGGTGGGGCATAGCACTACTGGTCCCATTCAAGGGATTTTACTTACTCCTCCAAACTACAAACTAAAGTCTACATATCTACAGTACAAGCCAAAGGTTTGGACAAACTTTCTCATCTATCTGTCAATGGGTTTTTCTTTATTTTCATGACCATTTACATTGGTAGATTCTCACTGAAGGCATCAAAACTATGAATGAACTTAACAAAAAAAGGTCTCCACATTCACCGGACCTGAACCCAATCGAGATGGTTTGTGGTGAGCTGGACCGCAGAGTGAAGGCAAAGGGGCCAACAAGTGCTAATCACCAGTTGCGCAGAACAGCAAGTTTCATTATAAAAACTTATTTCTATATGGATGTTTGGATAAAACCAAAGTTGTGTGCTTATGCTGCCTTCTAGAATACATTAAATGTACAATGTGGGATTGATGGGTTAAATGGCTAAGGCTCTATGTTGTTCATTTTTGGATCTGGGTTCGAGCCCCAGCTATGCCCGAGCCACTGCATGTAGTTTAGAGCACACCACCTGCTGGATTATAGAGGAAGAACACTATTTTGCCACATCAAATACAAACATATATAAATTTGAAAAGAATTATAAATAATCGATTTATGAGTCAGTGTGGTACGCGATACGCAAAAGAATAATTTCCCCCCATCTCTAAAAGTTAATAAAGTGGTGTAACTGTCTTATAAGAGTGTGGCTTGATGTTTTTGGATGAACCTAAATAAATATAAATGGTCGAAGATCATTCTCTGGCAGCTTATACACTATCAGTCAAAAGTTCAGACACGCATTCTTCTTCCATTTTATTTATTGATTTCTTTTTTTTTCCGTACACTGCAAAACAATGCTGAAGGGACGCAAAAATATGCAATAATCTCCTTTGAACAGTTGATATTAAGATGTGTCTGCTACTTATGCTCTGTAAAACCTTCCTAATGGCTGTAATCTGAGTTGCTGTTAATTGGTGATTTTTAAGGCTGGCTATTAAATGAACTTCTGCCAGTTTCATCATGGTGTTTGACAGGTTTCAAATGCACTTGACAAAACCTGCCTGTACCGCCTCTTCACCTCCTTTCCACACTCTCCGTTGCTCTGGACTGTTGACCCTAAGTACTTAAAATCCTGCACCTTCTTTACCTCTGCTCCCTGTAGCCTCACCGTTCCTCTTGGGTCCCT